>CAKAKR010063866.1:0-26574 GCA_916700685.1 Adelosebastes latens | reverse complement strand
CTGGCATCTTTCATCCTCCATCCTCTCACAATCTTGCCCTCTTCAGTCTTCTTTTGGAAGATTAAATCATCAATGCTGCAGCTAGGTTGGGTTATTTAACCCTGATTCTGTGTTAGAAATTGGAAATTTGACATGTCTGATTTGCTTTTTGCGGTGCATCTTTCCAACCAGAAAGCACAGTATTAAAGGGCCTTTCCTCATGTGGAGCTTAGGTAGTGTTTTTCTATGCAATGCATTTATTTATTGCTTCTTTAGCTGCCATTAGTAGCTGCTATAGCTCTCCTCCTCAGTCTCCCTGTCAGCATCCTGCATGCAGGTTCCTTCTCTGGCATCTTTCATCCTCCATCCTCTCACAATCTTGCCCTCTTCAGTCTTTTTTTGGAGGATTAAATCATCAATGCTGCAGCTATGATTGGGTTATTTAACCCTGATTCTGTGTTAGAAATTGGAAATTTGACATATCTGATTTGCCTGCATGCAGGATGCTGACAGGGAGACTGAGGAGGAGAGCTATAGCAGTTACTAATGGCAGCTAAAGGAGCAATAAATTGCATTGCATAGGAAAAACACTACCTAAGCTCCACATGAGGAAAATCCCAAACCCACTGTCTTGATTATCATTGTTCATCCCAGGAGGCTCCTCTCAGTGTGTGTGGAGCTGAAAGCTGCAGGTTGACAGCATCAGTGTATGTAATGAATGGACACGACAGCTAAGCTAAGCGTTGGCTAGCTTTCAGGCTAATCCTGCAGCACATTACACCATAAAAAACACCACAACCCAAAGGGATAAATGCAATATATTTTTTCCAAGTAATGCAACACTACTCACTGTAATTCGTGGAATGTTCTTCTTTCCTTGGTAACCCGACATTTTTGCAGAAAATCCCTCTTGACACACAGCTTGTCCCCTTTGCTGCCTCTTAGCTTAGCTGCACTGAACACCTCAGCTGCTCCAATGAAAGGATGAATGGATGCTCTCTGCTGTGGTGGCCAGTCGACGCCCTGACTGATATCTGACTATTTCTGTCGATAGTAAGTAAGGTTTGCACTGTGCAGCCTGACAGATAATATCAAATGAGTGGTTATATCTTCCTATCCTTGGATTTACTGCTAGAAAAGGTCCCCTGAAGACCAGGCAACAAGCACCAAGAAGAGAAGGGCCACAAAAAAGAGGTACCGCGCATGCGCAGTAGCCCCGCCCTGCTCAGCTATAGCTCCATGTTTCTTTGATGAGGCATCATCGTCAGTAGATCGATAGGGGGAAACAGGTCACTTGTTTACTGTGTCAGCTTCTTGGGGGAATAAAATAATTAGGCTACAATTATTATCCCTCGGGGAGGAAGAGGAGACAGACATTCATTTTTTTAAATAATAATAATTAAATAAGAAATGCTTCATCCCTTGACACTTTTAAAAAACACCTCAAACACCACCTGTTCATCAAGGCCTATGATCTCAGCTGACTCTTCCTACACATCACTCTTTTAATTACTTAGCTATAGTTTCTCCTCTGTGTTATTTATCAGCATGATTTTGTGTGCCCCCTTTGTAAAGCGTCCTTGGGTTTCTGAAAGGCGCTATATAAGTCCAATTTATTATTATTATTATTATTAGTAGTAGTAGTAGTTATTTTGGTATTGTAAGGAAGTTGCATTATTTTGGATTAAAGTTGAAAAGTGGATCTCAGTCTACAGATCAAATTTCTATAGTTGTCCTTTATCTATTATGTTTGATGTGATTTAAGGGATGATGAAAAAGGAAAAGACCTGAACAACATCATCATCATGATGAGGAAAGCTTTTATATTTAAAGCTATAAAAAGACAACAATTAAACACTGAACGTTTCAAAATGTTTTTGAAACATCAGTGGGTTCTGGAGAAGGATGTTAATAGAAATAAAGAGCAGAATATCATTTTCGAGCGTGGGTGGGATACTTTGAGTCAGGGTGAGGATTGGAGTTAAACAAAATTAATAAATAAATAATGTTGATAAAGGTCAACTAAAGTGATGTAAATATGCCTTTTTTTTGTCTGTATAAAAGAATAGATAATTGTGTAAGCGAATGTGTCTAAGTGGATATGTATATGAATGCGCATGTAGATATAGACATATGTATATACTGTATGTATATATATCTATATATGAGGTTGGTTGTATGTATATGAATATGAACTTATCTCTTGACACTATTACAACGGGTAGTACCTTTTTTTTTCTTTTCTTTTTCTTATGTTTCTTTTTTTGTTTATATACAGTATGCTGTTGCTGCTGTCTGTATGTCCCTTTACAAGTATGTGTATGTATTCTTTTAACCTTAAATAAACCTTAAAAAATATATATATATATATGTAGCTACTACCTCAGTGGCCCACGCTGGTTGTACCGGGCAGCTTCCAGATGTGTATGAGTATAACTGTTATTGCTCTCAGTAAATCTTTCCTGGGTTAAAAGAAGGTTACAAATGCATGTAGCTATTTCATATATCCTATATATATTATATAAAATATTTAGCTATTAACATAGCGTGGTTACCACAGGAGTTAAGGGAAGAGGAGTTTAAACCTCACCTAAATTAAAAGGGAAGGACATGAATTTAGAAGAGGATATAGGAGTGGTGACACCTGAATTGTCCAGCCAGGAGAAAGTGAGGGCTGAGGTGTGATCTAGCCTTTTTCGAAAACCTACCACATGCAGCAATCACACACATTATCTTTCATATTTCTTATTATTCTGTACTATTTCTTCTTTGTGAATCATGTCGAAATGTAAATTAATTAACTTCCGTATATGCTAAATACTGTATCTCAGCCTCTGTATTCAGTACAAACTCCATTCAAAACATAAATGCTCATTGCTGCTCACTATGATGATATGATATTTTATTAGATATTATGACTTAAATAATGCATTAAGGTCTCTATCCACTCTCTTTGTATTTATATCTCAGCCGCTGTGTACAGTACAAACTTTATTCAAAATGTTCTGTATTGCACACTGATTAACTGCACATACGCCTGTTATGATGACATGTACAGTTTATGAATTAGTATGAGTTATATAATGCATTAAAGCCTAAATGCATGTTGAGCGCTTTCAAACCAATACTGTACATTATGGTGAATGATTTTTCATATGACTCTATAATGTCATCCATTTATAAACACTGACAGAAGAATCATCCAGTCATCCAATCAGCATCAATATACAGAAGTCACATGCATTTTCTTCAGGAAATGCTCCTCTAGTTTTTCTGGAAGTTCTACACACACTGGACACTGTTTATTGTATTGAAATGTTTGCACAGTGTAATCTACATAAAAGCCAGATAACACTCTTCAATGAGGCCCCTGGAAATACCTTCCTCTGTGGTGGTTTCTGCCACTGACGCTTCAGCGATTAAACAACAGCAAAAACACATTACGTACACTGCCACAATGCTATGTAATAACAATGATATAATATGCATTAATATCAATGTATAAACAAAGTATACAATGTCAAAAGGTGTCTATTACATGGGGCAGATCACAGCTTAAATTAGTTTTCACATCTATGTATATCTTTAAATACCTAAACATATCAGAAAATCAAAAAATCAGTCTAAGATAAATCACCAATGTGCGGTGGTGAAAGATACAAATTTGGCACTTTGCCATTGCTTCTATATTATGTTAAAGAAGATATGTAGGCAAAAAGAAATAAAAATAGCATATGGCCTGGTAAATTGCCATCCGCCTTCGGTTCCACTATCATAACATACTCAAACAACCCCACTGTAAAAATTTGGAGCTGCATATCAATGTTTAAGCTTCCCAACCTTCAAAAAAAACCAAAGCTTTCAAAAGAAACCCTCAGGAGTCAACATGATACAACTTCTATTCTCAAAAATGTGTGGGATTTAAAAAACTAATCCCACTGTGCAGCATCATTTGTTCCCCCCCTCCCCAATAACTGCACCTTGAATGTTTAGCTGAAAAAGTTAAGGCGATAAATGTCCCCTCTGTTCCCAGAGCCAATCCAATTTGTTTGTGTTGTGGATAATGGCGCATATTTTTGGTACGTACACTCTGCCGACTGGGACACCAGTGCGGAGATGCAGCTTGGGAGAAGGCCAGATTCCTCATGACATAACATCAAAACAAGTAGAGAAAACTTCAACCCCTGAAGCCACCTGACGTCAAATCCTTTGTCACATATTTTTCGAGTTGAACAGGATGACTAATATTTTGCAGCTCTAACAGGGTCTGTCATCTACTGGATTCAAGTCGGTGACAGCTGCTGGGTATAATGTTGCCCTGTGTGTCAAAATGTGATGGAGTGCAACCACATTACGTCATGTGTATAACTATAACTACATCTACAATGTGACAGAATTCAATGCTGATTGGAAGGGAAATGTGGGCGTACAATAGATGCAGAGGGAGACAGCTTGACTACAGGAGGATGGTTGAGAGACTTGGAGACAGGAGAACATCCAGGCACTGCTTCATCTTCTATTCAGTATGAGCTGGTGGAGGCTGTGGCAATTCTCTTCCCAATGTACACCCTAGAAAGAAACAAAAAATCCAGAAATTGCATGAAGAAAAAAATAGATAATGCGTACAAACAAACATTTTGGAAAAATGACAATGCTAGGATGCGCTAAGGATGTAGTAGGGAAATAAAGGCATCAATTAAAGCCAAACTATTATGCTAATTTTCAGGTGCACCTCCCGAAAAGCCCTGTCTGCTCTGATTGGTCAGCTGGCCCACTGTTGTGATTGGTCAACCAAACCAAACTCTTCAGACTCTGCTCCAGCTCCGCTCTAACAAGCTTAGTTTGAGGGCGTGCCAAACTAGCTGCTAGGCAGGTATTATGCAAATGTGTTACTTGGTGACATCACCATGTTACAGAAGAAAAGGCAGGCCTTCAATCAAGGCGTTTCAGGAAATTCACGAGCACTGTTTCTGTGGGGAAGAGTAACTCCCTTTGGCGTGGACTTTGGGACCTTTTACATGCACAAAAAACTATATAACACACTAAAGGAAAAGCACAAAAGCATAATAGGTCCTCTTTAAGGTACACATTTTCATAAATATCCAGGTCAGTCTGTATTATAAATGAGGCCCAGGTCTGAGCAGAAAGGCATCAGATAGATAAATTGCAGTAATCTTGGACACCAAAATAATTGTGCACTGATAAATTGACAATGACAGCCTGTGCTGACCACGGTGTGTCACTAAAATACCAAACTGGCACAGGCAAGTACAAAACAAAGGTGCAGATTGAGAAAATGTAACTTTTTCAATGCAGGCTTTGCATTATGTCCCTGCATGAAGGTAGAACTGCATGAATTCAGACTTACCCGAGGCCAAGAGCGAGGATGTGTGAGATGAGTAAGGAAGGGATGAAGACTTTGAGGAATTCAGCCGAGAAGATGCCACCTTTCTTCATGACTCCACTCTTTCTCATACTGAGAGATACTGAACGTCGGGGGTGCCTGAAGTGGAACTCCCTGTGAGGAATAATTAAACAACCAATTAATGCAAAATAACTTCAGATAACAATATCTTGAACCGCTATTATTAGTGAATGATTCTGGAAATGAGCTCACTTTGGTGGAATGTTTTCCGGTCTGCTGGACCAGTCAGCGACCCAGTCTACTTCTTTGTTCATCAGGATGTCTTCCTCTCTGTCCTTCTCTGGACCATCGTCCTCTGACTGCAAATATAGAGGTAAAGTAATTAGGTTTAAGGGTCATATGAAAAGACTTGGAAAGGGTTTTGAACTTTCAATATGTTTTTTTTACCTGACTATCTCTTGGGCTGGACATCTCCACGTCAAAAGTTATCTGACCCTCATCCTGATCTGGACTTGGTGGCCTGTGAGGACTGAGTCAACATATTGGGATGAAAAAAAAAACACTTGCAACAACAAAAGTCTGTGCTTTAAAGCGCATAATAATGTCCTTTATTCCTACCTATCACAGGAGGAGCTACTCTGGCTTGATTCATGCTGTGCATCCAGGAGGATCTTTTCCATGTCTCCATTGTGGATCGAGGAGGACGACGGCACATGCTCTAGTCCTCCGATCAGGGTTTCATCACTCTCGGGCACCACTTCCAAGGTCTGCAGAGTTTCACTCATGCCAGCATTTGCGTTTATTTCGTCTGCAGCGGGTGCCATTGGCTGGTTGGTCTGCACGCCCTGGGCCCCTGTGTTCCCATTCAGCTCCAGCTCTACCCAAGAGCCTTGGTAACACAAAGGTCAAAAAGAGGGAAGGGAAATTAAACTTGTTGTGGTTAAAACCTCACAGCAGATTGTACACACACACACACACACACACACACACACACACACATCTCTGTCTCTTTTCAAATGGAAACAGCTGACCTACATTTCCTGCACAGACACTATGCATCCAAATGAACTGGTTTGTGCACTGCATCCATGATATCATTGCATGCATTTCTTTGTGTGCCACTGCCCAACAAAACAGCTTGCACATTTTTTTTCCCAGACAGGAGGGCGTTATGTAATATCTCTTATGGCCAGTGGGCTATGGTTAGCACACAATGTGGACCTTATGATATAGCACGAGATGTGTTTTTCCCGTTTTAGGCTCTGCTAAAAATAATATATAATTTATGTTTTTCGACGACGCACGTATTGCATGAGCGACTGCACATCTACAGACCAGTATGTCATCAATGCTGCTCTCATGTGAGGTCTTGCATAACTGCAGAGTGCAGTGTGAGACAATTTTGCCCAGGCATGTCGCTGTTCCAGCTGTGATGTTATTCATGCATATAAAGCGCACTGTCCAGCTTTTCTGTCTGAGCAAACGTTTTAGTCTTTACATAAAATGTTTATTCAAGCACTAGACACACCTTAAGTGTGTTTTAAGTGTTTTCTGAGCTGTTAGTCTGCAGGCACTTGAGCTAACATCCTACCATTGTCTTCCTTGTAGCATGTATTTTTAGTTAGAAAGACTGTGTTGAATAATAAGGAGATTTGGCTACATAAGGAGTGAGAGTGATGTGAATTATTATTAGAAACAAAAATTAAATAGCATCAAATAAAGGCAACATTTTATTTCCTTTTGTCCCAAACTTGTTTTCCTTTTTGGCTTAGAGCCCGCCCACCACCGACTCTTGTACGTGATTGGCCGCCCTTTACGTCAATCAAACATTTGGCACAACGCTATTGG
Source organism: Adelosebastes latens (assembly GCA_916700685.1). Lineage (NCBI taxonomy): Eukaryota > Metazoa > Chordata > Actinopteri > Perciformes > Sebastidae > Adelosebastes > Adelosebastes latens. Next base: position 19,382 of record CAKAKR010063866.1, on the reverse strand, counting down.
CTAGCTTTGCGCCGACGTCGACACAACATCCCCTCCCAGAAGAAGAGGAAATAATGTAGCCCGATGGTAACTTTTACAATAAAACCCTTCATTACACGGTAATTCTCAAAACCACACACACTCGTTAAGGATAGCTGAAGTAGCCTTTGTAACGTGGCTCACGGGAGAAGTGTGTGTCGGTACGTACCGTGAAGCCCGGGCTCTTCGTTATTGTTTTGTTGAGCAGCAGCAGCGGTGGACATGTTGACTACCAGGTTTAGCATTCATCAACATGACACGCAGACTGACTAAGATATGCGCATGCGCGGAATCTGTCCAAAGTCCAGACAGATAAGAGACTAAAGGCAGACCCTAGATCAGTGATGGGCAGTATTTGTTATTTCATTTTTATTATACATGTTGGGTTATAACAATCTTTAGTGTCATTTATGCAATAATAATAATGTGATAAAGAAATAAGTCCCAAAGTTTGATAGTATTTATCTGTCCAAAGTCCAGACAGATAATAGAGACTAAAGGCAGACCCTAGATCAGTGATGGGCAATATTTGTTTTTTCATTTTTATAATACATGTTGGGTTATAACTTTTCCTTTCCTATTGGTCTTAATGCTTTTTATTATTTTAGTGTCCTGTTGGTTTTAAGTTGGTCTTAGTGTTTTATTGTGTTGTTTTTATGTTTTTATGTATAATTGTACAGCACTTTGGTCAACTTTTGTTGGTTTTAAATGTGCTTTATAAATAAATTTGGATTTGATTGGATAACAATCTTTATGTGTCATTTATGCAATAATAATGTGATAAAGAAATAAGTCACAAAGTTTGATAGTATTTATGAACGAACAAAGTACATGCTCTCCATCACTAGCTGATGTTTGAGGATAGCTGATTGATTGATGCAATATACACCTCAAGTGCAACTACCTTTGTTTGCATTTTATTTATTACATCTACCCTACCTATTTTACAAGTGCAACTACCTCTGTTTACATTACATCTATTTTATATTTTATACTTCTAGTGTAACACTTCTGTTTATATTTATTTATTACATCTACTTTACCTGTTTTATTTGCTTTATAACTGTGTGTGTTTTACCCGTTATATGTTTTATCTGCCTCGTTTAGTCTTGTCAAGTATTTGTTTTAAAGCACTGACCAGAAGTGGCCACTGTGAATCTCGTATTTAATACGATGACAATAAAGCTTTCTATTCTATTCTAGTAAGGCTCTTCAAATAAGTGACTGGACTTAACTATTAAAGGGACTGTTTGTAACTTCTTACACGTATAAATCAATCCGGGTCGGTGTCCCATGCGAGCTCGCGTTTGGCTACGCTGTTCAGACTCAGACTCCAACACAAACTACACGGAAACACCAAAGTTATATCTAGTGAAGCCCGTCTTGCAAAACAGTGTTGGTCGCGGTCGGAGTACGTGGGGGAGACCGTAGTCTTGGTCTCCAGTCTCTGCTGTGCTCTGCTCCTCTGCCTGCCTGCCTTCACTCAGCTCGCTCCACCTCACGTGCATGCGCGCACACTACACACTGCAGAAGAGTTAGTTTAGCTCTGAGAATATCTAGTGAATGTACAGTGGTCGTTAGTGCATAAATAAATGCTGCAGCTCCTCCAGACCAACAGTTTTTCCGTGTCTTGTGAAGTGACGGGGCTCCACAGCGAGAAACGTTATCACTCCGACCGGGTGCCGGTGTCTCCCCTGTTCCCTCCGACCGCGGTCGGGAGGCTGAAGCAGGAAAGCCAATACTAGGATCAGCAGTGATTCATGGAGAGACCTTCGTCTGGTCAGCTAACATTACTGCCAAGCAGGTGAAATATAGAGTGATATTGTGGTTTTAGCTGACGTGTGTCGCCTCACTGTTTTGAGCGATGCTCGTTCATGTCTATTTAGAGCGAGCACAAGCTCGAGCCCGACGCGGACTTTCGTTGACTTGAAATGCTTGTTAACGGCGACACCTGTGGCCGTTAACAAGCATTTCTGATTCTTACAAACAGTCCCTTTAATGTTGGGAGGCAGGCATTTCCATTAGTAGTGTTTCCTGTAGATTTGTAGATGATGGGTCTAGTATACATCACCCCTCCTTCAGTTCCATTAAAGGGTGTTGTTAGTGTATTATGAATTGGATGGAAGTCATCGTGATCGGAGTAAATACATTTTCAGACAATCATTTGAGTAAGAGCAGCACCGTCTGGCACCACTGCAGGGATTTGAAAATATTTTGTCTGCAGGAACTCTGCCTCGGTGATGAAATGGGCCTAAAATAAGCCTAGCCATGTTTTGAAATAATTTTTTGGGATTTAAAAACAGTATGTTAGGCTTAGTTTCATAATGCAAAACTCTACAATAACAAATCATCCTGATCAAGGCTCTATTGATGTGACCATTTCACATTTACAGCACATTCTCTTCCACACACAAACCATGAAGCAGTTTGGTCATTTTATTCAGAATTCAGGTTTCTTTATTACTTTTCATCTAAATTGTACTTTATACCATTTGACAAAGACAAACATAGCTGTACAATGAACCATTTGTAGTCCCCCCCCCTCCCCCAAAACTCTCCTACAATCGTTATTCAAGAGCCCCTTGAAAGAAATTAACAAAAACATACAAATTAATGAAATTCACAAAAATAAAAAGTGCATTTTGTTTTAACTCCTGTGATACATTAGACATGTATATATAATGCTGCTTCAAGTGGAAAAACCTAAGAACTCCAATTTAGGCCGTTTCCTTGAGATTTCATGATCTTTGTATGTAGAGCGAGTTTTGCTGACCCAAGGGCTCATGTTCAAAAACCATTAGAGCAACTTGAATTTCAAAAAGTGTATATGATCTACCTGTAAATAAGGCAGTTTTTAATAAAAGTCCTGAAAAGCTGCTTATTTTTTTTTTTTTATTTTATTTTGAAGGTACAAGGTTTTGATCACAGAGCAGCGGTAAATTCCCCTGAGCAGTCTCCTGTCTGGCACGCCAGAAAGTTCAAGAAACATACTTGATTATCTTATTTCTTCTTAATGCTATAAGAAAGGCATTAGGGTTCTCAACGTCTTTGTGGTTTAAACCATAGCCGTGAACAATAGCTATGAAGACAATATGAGGGGAAAGTGAAGATTATTGGTTAGTTGTTTATTTTTTATGAATGTCAGTGACTGTTGTTTCAATAATGCTCCGACACACTTACAGTTTGCGATGACCACCTCTGCAATTTTTTTTTTTAAAGAAAACTTGCCAATATTGATCTAATATCATTTTTATACAGATTTTTTTTATATTTTCAAACATTTCTCACATCTTCCAACAGGTTTAGAGTAATAGAGAGTGAGTGAGTAAATGTTTTCTTTTAATGAATGACAGGACAATATGAGATAACCGATCTCATATTTTGAATGGACAACTCTCCTGTTGATTGGATCATCCTTGACCGTGGAATGGGACAAAGGTGCCACATTATACAGGTTCATACATATGAAGAGGCAAATAACTTGAATGACCCTCACACAACCTTGCATCAGACACGAAAGAAACATTTTTTTTTTTTCCAAAAAAGGTTGCAAAATTTAAAAAAAGAGATTAGCAAAGTGTCTCATTAGAAGAAGACATTACCCAGAGCCCTGAGAGAGCGACACTCAACAGTAGCTTAACACCACCGTATGAAGATGGGTGGTTATTTTGGTGGTAGGAGTGACACATTAACTTACATAAATATGATCCAGTGGACCAGTGATTCAATGGCTTAATCTGTCATCAAAATGTCATTTTAATGAAGTGGAAAACTGTGCTATAATCAACCTGGTTGCTCCAGAAGAGAATTGGCAGCGTGTGAGCAAACGAAAGTGTAGCAGAGAAACAGCAGAGTTCATTTTTTTAAAAGTATTTTTTTCCCCCCCATGTTCAATACAGTCATTAATGACCGCTTCTGTACAACAATCATCTGCAAACCAAGTGCTTCACAAATTCTCCTTTTTCAATAATCAAGTCTGTATTCTCCTGCATCACAAGAGAGAGAGAAGACATTTCATACAATAATTTAAAATCAGTAACTCTGCCTAGTCAACGGACTTGACTAGCTTTTAGAGAGAACTGGATTTAACAGTTTTAACATTACATGTTGATTAAAATGTCTTTCCCATTTAGACCCACAAGGGCCTATTCTTTCACAGCGAGCAAAAATGATTCATGAACAAAAACCATGGCACAAAAACATAACGTTAAAGATTAAAATGAACCCTAACTCTGAATCATCCAAATAAGTTCAGTCAGTTAGTCAGCCAAATAATAAAAAAAACAAACTGTTATAGTGCTTACGACTACAGAGGTACTGACACCTGAAAGTACTTTTCTTTGGACATCCAATGTGAGCATCACACTCCCTTGCTGTCACAAAAAGTCTCTAGCTTTTAAAGAAATACCCGCCAGTATGAACAAAATGTCCCAAAGTCATGACAAAAAGGTCACCGGATCAGGCGACCCTCCATCTACAATCAGTCTGAGATAGACAGCTAAAGAAACTACAGTGATCAGACTGTAATCCTATTGCCTTAATTTATACAAAAATAAATCAGCTATAGTGATTATTCTTCTTTTATCATCAGGTACAGTACAAAACATCATAAAAAAAAAACAGAAACTAGATCCAGAGATTAAAGCGATCAATCACTCTGCAACAACACGACAGGCTTTGTGGGGAGAGCTGGCAGCGGCGCTCAATTTTGGTGCCACCGACCACGAGAGAATTAGGCTACATCACGCCATTATGCCCTTCCACCTATACAAGCTTTTGTCCTGAGCTTTATATGGTGGTCCACACATAACCACACCTTGTCTACAAGACAGCTTTAAATGAATATAACTTTAGAGTGTATAGGACTGGTTACTTTGGCATGATTAGCCCTCATTCAACTCCCAAAACCACAATACCTGACGAATGTGTGTGTGTGCACGCAGTTCCTGTGACCATGTTAAAATGACTACACTGGTGTTTATGTTTTTGGCCATTAATTATATATACATTACTGCTAACCATTTTCCTAAATGTAGCCATTTCAATACACAATGAAAACCAACTTACAGGCTTGAAACTTGCTTGAGATGAATCTCAGTGAACATTTAGTCCGATTTTAAAACCAATGCATTTACAAGCTATTGTATCGGAAACTCTATTCCAGAAGAAACATGGATTAATTTCATTGTTTCCTGCATTAAAAAGGCAGATTTTAACTGGCTTTTCGTGTGAGATGTTACAGTATGTTATCAACGACGGTTATTTTGGCTTAATCAAAGACAACAAGTTCACTGTGATGGAATACATGTCAGTTTCAATAAGTTGACTTTCATACTGTAGAGAAATGAATGTAAACCATCTAATAAATACTGGTACGCTGTGGACAAAGGTTAGCAGTAATGTAAATTATACGCTATTCGTAGAGAATGAGCTAAAACATGATAAAACACGAGAATAGTCCTTTAACAGCATAACCATACTGTACAATAGGAAAGAAGTGGTGGGTGAACTTGGCAACTTGACGAATACTTGGGGCAAATATGAAGTGTTGACAGCTTGTATTAGCAGTGTCTCAGGCCAGCACGAAAAGGAACTTGGTGACATAAAGACGTAGAAACAGTAGAAATAATTTCCTATTCAAACTAATAAAACATGGTAGAGACAAAATCTTAACAAAGTGGTAGCTATGACATACAAATGAATCATGTCACAATGGCACAAAAGAATAATGAAACAAACTAGTCAAACGTGTATTTAACACATTTTCCCTTTGGTTTGGGATGTAGTGGAGTAGCTTAGTCATCAGAGGGCTCCTAATGGTGAAAATCCATGACGCTAAATCCCAAATTCTGGACTCAGATCTACAAACCCTGCGTGTTTATATTCGTCATACACATGGAAAATATCCATGTGATGGCCTGCTTGGATGTACTGTGTTAATGCCACTGTTTGTTGTTGACAGAGTAAGTCTTGTCACATTCAATACTAACGTCACCGAGGGCAGATCATATCAAGACTTGGGGACTTAGCCAAAGACAGATACTGTTTGTGTATCAGAGCAGTGGGGCTGAAGCGGAAACTGGGATTCTGAGTGGTTCAACAAACGCTAGTTCAGTTTTTCCTGGAATATGTACAGATTGTTGGTGGTGGCCACGGCTATGATGTTGTCCAGAGGATGCCAGGCAGTGTGGAGGATCTTCTTGTTAAAGTCCAGACTGTCTACACTGATCTCATCCTTTTTGCGCTTCCCACCCGTGCTTACTTTGCGAGGTTTCAGGACCGACCGTGGCTTGCTGTTCTCCCGCGACGCCTCTAGGGTCACGTCCTGCCGATAGCCTCTGTCGAACATCCTGAAGAAGTTGTTGTAGGAACCGGTCATCACAACGCTGCGGAGAAACAAGGTGTGAGTGATAGTAAACCACATTATAATAATGAAAGGTAATGATGAATCAAAAAGCCAAACATGTCATGAACCACTACCAGGAGCATATGTAGAGCACCCCTCTGCCACCCAAACCAAATCATGTGCAGCCTTATGCTCTGCACTGAGCAGATAACCACAGTAATCGATAAGGCCAGTAGTTGGCCAGCTCAGTTGCCTCAAATAAGGGTCAGTCCAAAACATTTTCATGCATCATGCATATTAAAAGTGTGGGGAATGCCAATGGCATGATGACTTTCACTTTCTCAATTGCAAATTTTGCTTTCACAATGGTGACATCTACCAGAGTAACAACCGTTGTCCAAAATGCATTTTTGACCCTGATATAATAGACACATAACAGAATAGACACTCACCTGTCGTTCCCATTCCAACAGCACTCAAACTTGTCGAAGATACAGTCGTTCTCATAGAGTGAACACAATTTACTCCTGAGATATTCATGCACCTGTTAAAAAGGAAGAGATGAAGTGTTGTAGTTATCAACAGTTGGGCAAGAGTGAAAATAACATTGCAAGACACCTGAATATTTTGTGTATGACTTCCGCATAAATATCAGGCCTTACAATCTGCAGAAAATAAAACTGATGTAACAACATTACTTGGCAACAGTCACAGACCTGATACGTCTCTACTGGCCGGGACTCCATGTTGAGATCCCAGATTTTGACGGACAGGTAGTCGCGGGTCATCATGTAGCGTCCGCTGTGGCTGAACTTCACATCAGAGATGGATGAGATGATTTCAGAAAAGAACGAACGATTGTTTGGATCCTCTGGCTCTTCAAACTCTAAAAAAAAGAAAAGGATGCATATCATTAGTATAGCCCTGCCTGACTGCTGTTAATTGCAATGACGGGCTACAATTTTATATACCCAATTTAAAGCAGCAACATATACAACTCAGTTTTAATAGTGTGGTCACTGCAGGGAGGCACTCATGTTCCGTCTGTGCAAACATATTAGCATACACATCATGTTTCTACAAGCCTACTTCCTCTAAAATGTAGAAGTCTAACAGAGAGAAGTCACAGTTCTGGGGCTAAATAATGAGGAGAGCACCGGCAGACTCCATTACACTGCCATAGAAACTAATGGCTGAATCTTTCTTCACTTTTTTAAACTCACGGTTCATTTAAATTCTGTGCGCACATTAAATAAACATATTTAGCTACACCTGCTGCAACTCCTGCGTTGTAAAACTCTAGCTACAAGTTATACTTTCTGGGCAATGGGCCTTTTTCACCAGAGACATTTTGACTTGTCAAAGTGGGATTTTCAGGCTCTTGATATGCTTTTAAAGCACCATCTTCCAACTAAAGCGAGCACACAGGAATTTACTTCATTAACCCACTCTAGTTCTATTTTCTATCATCCAGTTTCCTTAGGCATACCAGAGGCACACTTCAGAACTGAACCGCTCCCCCTGCAGGCACAGCATGAATGAAACTGGCTTACGTTTGGCGTGGTTGTCGCACAGTGCTGACGCCCTCATGTCACACAAGCGGATGGTGCCCTTGCTGCTGCTGTAGACAAAAGTGTTGCATTGGTTGGGGTGGAACTCCGCCGCTGTGATCACCTCCGTCAACTCCTCCATATTGGCTGGCTTAATGTCAACAATATCTGAAGAAGTGCGGTTAAGGTCAAAAGGGCAAAACAGACATTTACACAACTTAAAAAGAAATCCTTATGAAAGAAAATGTTTTTTGTTTTTTTTATCATATAACTAGTACAAACATAGCCTGCCATTGTTATTTTCCTAGTGGCCCAAAAGGTTTTGCATGGCTATGGGTCAGCAAATACAGATTTTTGTAGAGGTTGACATGGTTCAGGAATAAAACACAAACTACTTTGGCATCAAATGTACAAATTTGACATTTTAAAATGTAGACTACCATATGTTGTAGCTTCTCTGTGTAGAAATTGAAAAATCCTTACTTTGGGGACATCTAGTGGTAGAATCAAATATGACTGTAGTAGACACCAATTAAATTTTTACTAATGTCTGGTATGCTGGTATACTTTTTTTAATACATCAGTACAGAGCCACAAAAATCATTGTTTGTATGGCCTGTATAATGAATAGAATTGATTAATTTACTGACTTATCATGGAACAGAAAATGATACAGTGGGTTTCAGTGATGTTACAGGGACTGAGTGATGCACAGTCTGACTGCGTCCAATTTGACTGATGCGTGGTGGGCAGGGGAACAAGATGCATGCGGGGGATTATAATCTGACAATGAGTCAGAGCTACCTCGAAGGAAAGAACTAAACTAACCAGGACATAACATTCATTATTTCACACTGTGCATATACAGGAAAAAAAAAAGTAAACCCCTGCAAACGTAAGGTTCAAATTGACCACAGGGTTGACACTTTTTTCTCGAAACACGTGGGGGATATTTGTATAGGTTTCCCAGTACTGTTAGTAGTCTTGCGATGCCACGCCTTTCTTCCACTGGAGAGGTAATTCCAGCTAACTTTGAGGAATTATGTCAAGACCTACAGATGATGGCTGCATGGAATTAAAAGACCAAAAGGATACTGAAGCTGCGATCGGTGATCTCCAGATTCCACAGGTTGATGCGCAGGTCATCTGCAGACAGGTACGTCTCACAATCACTGTTGACTGAGATGGAGTTGATATGGTAGGTGTGAGCATTTGCAAACACCCGTCTAGGGCTGGCTTCCACCATCAAGTCCATGGGCCTGAATACTGGTACCTGAGGAAAGGAGCGGGGTTAGCATCACTTTAATTTGAGGGAAAATGTGTGGTAATCATGTTGGCCTCTATTTTATACATCACATTTTTATGATTTTTAACGGATTTTTTTCAACAAGCACAAAAAATGTCCCAAACTGGTTGCCGGATAAGTCTAAAAATATTCTATATTTGCCCATTTTTGAGATTGTGCTGGTAGTGTGATGGGTTAAAAACAAGTTTCAGCAATACTGACACTAAAAGAGTTAACCATCTCTTCAACGTCAGTGTAGCAGGCTAGTCTGTTAAACTGAGTCTATTTTTGGTAACTATTCAATAAAATAGATCAGTGTGACCCAAACTGGAGGATGCACGTGACCAGGGAGAAAATGTGGAGTGAAACTTCAGCTGAATTGACCTTTTCCAGAGCAGACATTTTTACTTGTCAAACACAGGTGTCATTAATAACATTAATTGCTGTTGTGCAGTAATGGATGTTATTAGATACACCTGCGCTTTTGCTGCTAAGACATGTCAATATGTCTGCATGAATCAAAAGCAACTGACAACTCACAGACAGTGAAGGAATTCTACAGTGCTCTACCTTTGTTTCAACTAATTCAAATTTAATTTAATACGCTTTTAATAGTGCAACACAATTGGTCTCAATGGTATATACACTTCACTAAAGGCACTATCTACAATGCAAATAGTACAGTCAACTACGGCATATAAAAATACGATTAATAATAACAATTAATAACACAATACATACGTGATCAACATTATTGGGACAGTGATAAAGCAATTTATACACACCCGTAGTGTTGTGACAGTATTGAGATCTCTGTATCGGCCATCTTCTTCCTTCAAGTTGTAGCCCTCTGGTCTCTTGTCACGCTCACTAATTTTCCACAGCTTTATGGTTTTGTCTGCCGATGAGAGAGAGCAGATTATCATCATGAAAAACTCACCTTCAGTAACAAAAAGAAACTGTAAATTTAGATTACTTGCTGCCAAATAGTGTCTCCGAGAAGACAGATGGAGAGGTTTTGGTTTATAATAACTAAATATCACCAACTTACTACAGTGAATCAGTCTGGTTTACTAACCATTTGTAGACAGAAGGAACTGTGCTGCGTTCTTCTGAGGCAACCATCGGATCTTGTTGATCTTCTCCTCGATCTCAAGGCTTTTCAGGTAGTCAAACTCAGGCTCATGGCTCTGGAAGGTGCTGTAAACATTGTACTCTCCCCTGCACTGCGGCTGGTTCTTACTCTAAACGATGACAGGCCGCAGAATCAGAGTTAAATTCAAGTATCATTATGTGAGAAATAGACCTATACTGAGAGCAACAGTCAGCATTTCAGCTCACAAATGATCAGAAACAGTGTTTATTTGCATTTCAAATGGTATCATCGGCTTAAATTCTGAATTCAATAAAATGTACAACCAGCTTGACTAAGTTATGAATTTATCAAATGTGAAAAACAAAGATTTGCACTGTTTGTTTATCCACATTTAGTTTAGTCATGAGTCACCAAAACGTACCTCTGGCTCCTGCTGAAAGATGACAACACGACCCCCCTTGTCCCCAGTGGCTAGTAGCTCCCCAGAGTGGTTGAACTCAACAGTAGATATGATGTCAGCTGTCAAGAAGGTAGAGAAATTAGAACATCATCAATTGCTTTTAACTTAGTGCAGGAGTATAATTTGCTACTGTAGTAGGGAGCCTGTTGTGTCAATTTGAAGTGTTTTCAATGCCAAAATGTTTTTGCACTGATATGCACGGCTTTCCTGGTTTCACGGTTCATTTCCTCTCAATGATGCACAAAATTCTTGAAAACCATGTGAACCGTGGTGAAAACACAACAGAGCAGTGACGTATACATGTATATACACACACACTACACTGTGCAATGGATTTAAAAGTCCACTGGACACTCTTTGGAGGGTTAACTTGCAATTTGCAGCATTTCAAAGAGAAGCATTCTCATCAGATCCTACAACAATCAATCCCTGTTTACAGGCTGTCCTGGCACTATTCTGAGCTAGTACAATCCTTAATATAGACTGTGGTGTTGTTCCTCTCTTAACACAGCACACAAAGTGCCTGATACGACCTGACTCCATACAAACTCTGATATAATGCAGAAGAGGGGAGAGTGACAGAGCTGCAACTACTACTATATTATTGAGTTTTTAGCCTGTTTACCGCTGCTATGTATTGACACAAGGAGAGGATCACATTTATACTTGTTCTCAGGCAAAGCTTACTGTAAACAACTCTGTAGTCCTTTACACGCAAATAAGTTCGTCATGTACTGTATAAACATGTTTTGGACGATGGGAAAAGGGGCGGTTACAATCCACCTCTCTTTTTTCTGCTCATATAGGAAGCAAAACCTACAGTATATATAAGATCACCTAATCCATGGGCTTGAATGTGTTGTACTTTATTTGCGTTAATGATCCTCCTCTAGCTGTGTTAATGTTATCCATAACACTGCAAGGGTCAGCTCACCCAAATCACAAAAAGACTTTCTCATGTATCCCTCGTGGTATCTAGAAAACTGCAACAGCAACGATAAACAATGTTCCGGTAGGTCAGGATAATCACGGACATCATTGTCATCCGTGGTTTCTAGTGGGAACTACTATTTGGCAGAAAATAGTCCAATGAAATCTGAGTGAATGTGGATTATTCTAAGCCACCAAGACAGTGTTTCTGGAAACACATTTTGCTGTCAAGGTTTCCATTTCATGTCATTTTGTGATGCTTTGTGCACCACAGATGAAATGCCTTTCACCTCCATTGTACTGGTGCCAAACAGACCCTCTGAAAGTAGGACTTTAATGCACACTGTGAAACACATTTGAAGTTGAACCAAAGCAGACTGATTGCTCACACTGCTTCAATAACTTCCTACTTGTTTTTAAGGAAATACTCTTGTCATGCAGAGATAAAAAAAAAAAAACCTGACACTCTTCAATTCTGATATGCATTTCACTCCTAAGCATGCAAACATTACATTACACACACTGGACAAACGCACTCTGGGGGAATTGTAGAAGTAGTGACTGCTGACATTTTGCAGCAAAACATAGATGAATCTTGCAAGTTTTACCAGTCTGTAACAGGCCTACTGGACTATCAGCTAACTATGTACCACACCAATGAGCCTTTTCAAAGCACAGCTCAAGACCCACCTCTTTTCTTTGGCTTTTGAATGTACTTGAATTGTGATTACTAATTGGCCTTTTATAATGCTCATTATAACAGTCTTTTACTCATGGATTTCAACTTGGTTTCTGTCTGTGGATGTGTGTGATTTTGTTGTCTGCTCTGTTGACCTGTTTTTATTCTACCTATGTCTGTAAAGCACTTTGGTCAGCTCATGTTGTTTTAAATGTGTTATAGAAATAAATTTGACTTGACTTTTACTTCAGTGCAAACAGGCTTGAAGGTCCCATATTATAAAAAAGTGAGATTTTCATGTTTTTTTATTATAAAGCAGGCTTAAATCCTATATAAATACTGTGAAAGTATCGAAACACTCAATCCACAGGGAAATACACACAGCCCGTATTCAGAAACTCTGCATTTGAAACAAGCCGTTAGGATTTCTACCCATTCGTGATGTCACGAATATACAATATTTAGATCCTTGACACAATTTTAAACGTAAAACATTCTAAATGTGTCCCAGTTTATTCCTGGTTGCAGTGTGTATGTGAATGTCATCAGCTGACAGGAAGTACACATGGACCCAAGCTGTTGACTAGCAATGTTAAAGCAATTCTGTTGCAATTTCGTCAAAATGCGCTAAAACTGAGCGTTTCAGACAGAGGGTAAATACAGGCATATTCAGGTCGACAGTATGAGGAAAATAAAGGGTTTTTTGAACATTAAACCATGTAAACATGTTCTAGTAGAAACACAAAATACAAGTATGAACCTGAAAATGAGCATAATATGGGACCTTTAATGCTCTTAAATAGCAATCACTCATATAGAACATGGCATGAAATCTCAAACACACAAAAGTGTAGCATTAAAAAGCTAACATAACAAAAACAAGCATGCACAATCAAGACAGTGCAGGTTAGCAAACTGTTCAGTGACCACCAACAACCACCACCAACCACATGGACTACTTACCTTCAGCAACATCATCATCTATGGCTCCTTTGACTTGGGAAAAGCACCACTGCACATCACTGTTCCCACCACCGGCTCCTGAACACAACACAAACACCAACATTAAAACACTATCTATTTTCTTTGGCTTTTGAATGTACTTGAATTGTGATGACTAATTGGCCTTTTATAATGCTCATTATTACAGTCTTTTACTCATGGATTTTAACTTGGTTTCTGTCTGTGGATGTGTGTGATTTTGTTGTCTGCACTGTTGACCTGTTTTCATTCTGCACTATGTCTGTAAAGCACTTTGGTCATCTCATGTTGTTTTAAATGTGCTATAGAAACAAATTTGACTTGACTAAAGACAACTTTACACGCGTTAGCATGGTGCTAACTTAGCACAAAAATCAGTATTAAGAGAACAAGGCCTCACTCTACTTCCTACTTATTACATAATGTATGTGGCTTAACATATTCCTAAAGCACAGGTAGTAGTTTAAGCATGTTTAATGTGGGTAAACTCTCACTTTCACAGTGTAAAGCTAGCATCTTGGTAACTATGGCCTGCTCTGGTTAACAACAACAAGAGCCATCATCTGAGGCTATTAACAGCTGAATTATAATAACTATAAACCGCAGACTCTCTGGCAGGCTTTGCTGTGTAGTTTACCTGCCATGGTGAGCTGCTCAGACAGAGGGTGTCTCTGTAGTGGACCCTGGACTGGACTGGAGCAGGTCTGACCCGGGTCTGGTTCTGACCGAAGAGGAGCAGCAGCAGTGTGGAGGAATCAACCAGAGAGGAGTGCTTGCTTGGTAGTACCTCCAGAAGACCGAACACAAGCAGTTTGCTCCAGTTGATATAAACAGCACGAAAACAAGTTGAAACCAAATGAAGTATAATTCCTCAGTAGTGATTTTTTTAGACTTTGCACTCTACTTTGAGATTTCCCTCGCCTCTGCCTCTCCCCAGCGTTTCAAAATGGCGCAACGCGGGCGGTGTTTCAGCCAGCAGGCAATCAGACAGCGAGGCGGTGAGTGAGGCTGCACCATGACATGTTAATCTCCTGATTTGTCAGCGACCTGGTTTTTTTTTTCCTGTTCTCCGGATACCACATTGGTTCATTGATTTATAGCGTGTTTAATTTTCAAATAAAAGTTGTTTTTTTTGTAGAAAACCCCTGTAATGTCTAAATCCCCGCCCGTGTGGAGTGTTTCAGTGAATGAAATCGAACTAACCCCGCGCACACAGGGTTAGTTTTGGGTTTCACACACACACACACATTAGTGATGGGAATTCCGGCTCTTTTTAGTGAGCCAGATCATTTGGCTCAGCTCACCAAAGAAGAGCCGGCTCTTTCGGCTCCCAAACGGCTCTTAATTTTTACCACTTCTGCCTTTTATAATTCAGCCAAATTTAGCGCTGTTTTGACCTATGATTAGTATGTGTGCACATATATCACTTAAATTATTCAATATAATTATACTAAACCTTATAATTTCCAGAATACCATAATTTGACATGCTGCTTCGTTTCCGACTGTCACTCATCTTGTCTGCTATTCGCGCACCGCACTCCTCTCTCTTTCTCTCCTCCTCTCCCTCCTGCTCTGTACCTGTAGACCGTCAGCGCGCCGCGCACATATTCCTCCCTGCTTGATGGTATGATCCTTGTCTGTCATCACCTGATTGGTCGCACGGACATCATTAACACAACATTCAGTCACAGTCAGTGCATGGAGTGCCCGTGGCGCGGAGAAGATCATCATATCATTCTGCCTTGAATTAATTAAAGAAAGAAAAAAAAACGTCTCTCGGACGGTAGCCGGCTCTTATCGTTCACTTAAAAGAGCCGGCTCTTTGAACCGGCTCGTTCGCGACTGACACATCGCTAACACACAAACACGCACACAACAAAAGTGTTTAATTTAGAAAACTTTCTTTTAACATTTAAAAAATTAAATTCAAGTGGCAACTAAATAGGAAAGGAGGACAGTCTGCAGGACAGATAATATAATAATGCACTATACTCATTTTTAACAGTCTCTTCCGCACTATGTTCACTTTTTTAATAGTCCTGTATCACAGCTGTTACCCTGCACTATATTCAGTTTTAACAGTTTTCTTCATCTCCTTGTATTTTTATATCTGGTATATTTTTTTGTACTTTGCATTACTATGGATTGTTTCAGTGAATGAAATCGAACAAACCCCGCGCACACAGGGTTAGTTCTGGGTTTCACACCAACACACAAACACACATACACACAACAAAAGTGTTTAATTTAGAAAACTTTCTTTTAAAGGTCCCATAATATGCTACTTTTCAGGTTCATACTTGTATTTTGGGTTTCTACTAGAACATGTTTACATGCTGTAATGTTAAAAGGAACCACTTTATTTTCCTCGTACTGTCTACCTGAATATACCTGTAGTTACCCTCAGTCTGAAATGCTCCGTTTTAGTGCATTTCAACAGAATTGTTTTGCTAGGACACAGCTTGGGCCCATGTTTACTTCCTGTTAGCTGATGTCATTGACATACACTGCAACAGGAAATAAACTGGGACACATTTAGAATGTTTATGTTTAAAACTGAAATTGTCTAAATATTTTAGATTTGTGACATCACAAATGGACAGAAATCCTAACGGCTTGTTTCAAACGCACACTTTCTGTGTACGGGCTGTGTGTATTTATCTGTGGATTGAGCGTTTTGATACTTTCACAGTATTTATATATCACTTAAACCTGCTTTATAATATAAAAGACATGAAAATCTCACTTTTTACAATATGGGACCTTTAACATCTAAAAGATTAAATTCAAGTGGCAACTAAATATAATTCAAATATAATTCATAATATGTAAAGTAGATTTTTTCTGGTGCTGCTCCTGACACATTAAAACATCAAGTGGTCTGGTACTGTTGCCATAAATGGTTATATATTATTACTTATTTACTTTTTTCTGTCTTGTTATCTTTTCCTTATTTTATTTTCATTATTTTCTCTGCTTTCTTGACATCCTGTAGAGCCATCTAGTGACCACATTTTGCACTTTTCACCTGAGAGTTTATTGGCCTCTTGCTCAGGTGTTTGCAATCATCAATTGTCTGTGTACTCACAAAAGGGAAAGCTGTGTGCTGAGGGTTGCACCCTGAAGAAGGCTGTTTGTGCCGCTACGTGTGGGTTGTTACCCAATCTTACATGTACCAGCATTGTTTTTAGCATTTCATCATGAAATAGCCAATTGAATAAAGGCTTTTTATATTTTTTGCCAGAAGAGTGCCTTGGACTCCCCCCTTTTTTTAACCTTTGTGTACCCGACCAAAGAGCACCTTCATCACACTGATTTGAACTTCCGAGCACTCTGGACTTTTTCCCTTTTTTAAAACATCAAATTTAATGTTTGCACCAGTAAAACACCCCAAAAACCGAGGACTTCCGATGCCTCCTGCAACTAATGCCACTGAGCTCAGCTGCAGTTTCTTGCACCTGCTCGACATCCGTTTTGGAGGATGCCACTCTGAAAGGGCTGCCTCAGTGAGGCATGAGGCGGCATAGATGTCCTTGGTGACCCCATGTCAACAAACCACAGCAAATGTGCCCTTTGGATCCCCCCCCCATGTTAAATAAAACATGATAGAAATCCCCTCTAGGGTGCCCTTTCTGTAGAAAAAATGCGATGAAGTGCCCTCTAGACTGGCCTTAAAATTGAGAAAACATGATGCAGTGCCAAATAGGCTGCCCTACATGCTATAAAACTTTCTGTGAGCCGGTGCCCCACCGCATACAGCTGGTGACCTTTCGTTCCTGCCCCTCAGACAGCCTGAGTCCATCACTGATTCAGCTATAATTCATTTAATTTACACCCGTGCTTTTCCCACTATGACATGTCAAAATGTCTTCCGTGTCCATGAAGAAGGTCCATTGACACACCCCTCTCCCAATCCCACTCTTTGTCCATTATGTGTGTATTATTAAGTTTTTGGTTTGGGGATTTATTAATAATTATTTTTGGCATTTTATGCCTGTTATAAGATAGTGCCAGCAGAGAGATAACAGGAAACAAGGTCGAGAGATAGATGCAACAAACTGGGGATTTTATGGCATGGTCGGCCTCTTAACCCCTAAACTGCAGGGGCACCCCAGTTTTTGATCATTTGACTATCACAAAAGTATTTAGGGATATACACCATGAACACAATATCAACTGAAATAATAAATGCCTTAAAAGTAGATTTTAACTCTACAAGACAGGGCATCAAGATAAGATGCAGGTGTTTCCTTAACGCCCAAATCATTACTGTTTATATTGTACTTTTGTGGTGCATACAATATTGCCAAAAATTAAATTACCATGAATGAATTCCCATAGAGTAAACCTTCAGGCCCTCTGGGAGCCTGGGGCCCGTCTGGCGATCCAGTAGACACAAGGGACAGCTTTGTTTCGTCAATTCATTCAGGACAAATTAGTCACTATAACAGCTGACATTGCCACTGCTTATATTCCTTAT
Organism: Adelosebastes latens; assembly: GCA_916700685.1. Classification (NCBI taxonomy): domain Eukaryota; kingdom Metazoa; phylum Chordata; class Actinopteri; order Perciformes; family Sebastidae; genus Adelosebastes; species Adelosebastes latens. The sequence goes on along the minus strand of CAKAKR010063866.1, from coordinate 1,555 downwards.
TTACATTAACATTTTTGTCAAATTCTATATGTGCTTCCAAAGGAAAAACACAAATTTCAAGCTTATCAATCAAGAATACACAATATTGTTTTTGTAGGCCATACAGACATGTTTTATACAGTTTGACTGTGGTCATTTTGCAACTCCGCAGATATCACAGGTTCTAGATTGCACATTTAAGCACTGTAAACAGACACATTTGATGCAAATTGGCTTGTCTAAATTTCACTGTAGAGTTGCTCTATATGCCTACAAATCCTGTTTGGATTACTAAAAAAAAATGCACATAAGCCATGAGCACTACTGCAGAGTGTGAATCAAATAAGGAAGCAAACATGATCACTCCAGCATTAATAATTTATAGGAAGTGCATAGACCACAAATCCAGAGAAGGTCTGCCTGATCAACTTCATTAATGAGCTCAGAGTCCGAGAACAGGCTCATTCTTCAACAGTTTCTTTTTTTACTTTCCCACCATAAAGTAAGTGGTCCATCTGGCGAGGAGCAAAGCACCAAACAGCACCGTGTAGCTGAAGAGGACAAATTTGAGGACTTCCTTGAATGTCCGGAGGAAGCGGATGAACAAGGGGTCCACGTCCAGAGGCTCCTGCTGCTGTGTCTTCTGCCTGCGACCAGGTTGAGCCAGGTGTCCCAGGTTCTCACCTCGACCCATTCTGCAAACACACACGTTTGTCACATTTCAGATGGATAATGGCCCGTCTTAAAGTTCATTAAAACATACATTGCACATAACAACAATGACAGTATGAATCCTTTCAGTAATTCAATGAAATAAGACAAAAAGACAACATAAACATATTAATAATCACAGAATAATAATATGACATGTACAGTATGTTTTTGTTCCAATGCAAATACTTTAATTTTATTGCTTTATGTATTAATAAAAGTGTTCAAGTTTATTTATATTAGAGGTGCAAATTGACTTGTTTCTAGCATTGTAGAAGCTGAGGAGGCTGCATAGTCACAAAACCACTATTAATAATTTATCTGTAAATTGCACTAAGAGGTTCAGTATTGATCTGCTGTGTTTGTGTAGTCACAAACAATACAGTAGATTATTGAACATCAGCATCCATGATGTCTTAAACTGTCTTCAGGTATTTTTTAGGGAGACATGGTGAAGCTGAAGGATATGCAGCTTGCTGAGTAACATTGAATAATATATAATATTAAATATTATAGTTTATATATTCCTCGGGCTAAAGAAGTTACAGCCAAGCTCGTATGTGAACCATGTTGGAGTCAGAATAAATATCATCATATTCAATACAATCACGCTGATATTATTAATGTTAATGTTATTATTAATGCTATGTTAATACAATGTAGTCAGTTTTATTAAAAATGTGTTAATATCTTTTCTTGGTAAAGGTTTAACAGACTTAAGCTAAACTAAAACATCAATGAATGAATGAATGACAAACAAGCTCAAGATATTTATATAGTAAAAACAAAATGTATATAGTAAAAGAAACTTAAACCAATCGTACCTTGGTGTTGTTGGAGCAGGAGCTGATCATAAAGTGGGCTC
>CAKAKR010063865.1:52653-105772 GCA_916700685.1 Adelosebastes latens | reverse complement strand
ATTAAGGCATTGTAATCTAAACTCAATACTTCTAACATACAAGGCACAATTGGATAGGAAAGATATAATTAAATTATAAAAAAATAATATAATAACAAAAATAAAAGTAAGTAAGTAAAGTTTATTTGTATAGCACCTTTCACAGATACAAAATCACAAAGTGCTTTACAATAATAAAAAAATACATCAGTTAATATTAAAAGTAGCAATGACAAGCACAGGTCTGTCAAGCTAAAAACACAACAAAACAAACAAATGAGGACAAAGACACATAAACAGGTAACAAATACAGACAAGAAAAGGCCAATAAAAGCAATAAATTAAGTGGAGATGATTATTCAGATGGATTAACAAAAGCCTGTCTAAATAAAAACGTTTTCAGCTGCTTGAAATGCTGAATAAAAATGTCACAGGACTCTAGGGATCGCAGGGGACAACACACACCCCCATATTCTTAATATGCCCTTGTACAATTTCCTTTTATAATTGGAATTTAACTTATTTCCACTGCACTATTTTATGCCTTAGATTATCATTTTGCTTTTACATCTACTTGCCTGATTTCCCCTTTATTATATACATATTTTATGAGCATTTTTATTGCCAATGACTGCTTTACTCGAATTGATAAATGTCAAATGTCAGATAAAGAACCTTGAAGCCTGTTGTTTGCAGTTCATTAAGCGTCCACCAGGTTGTGCTGTCTGATAAGAGATGTGAGGTCTGTCAGTCTTTAAGCAGCAACCTGCATGTAAGTGAAACTCAAAGAGGCCAGCCGTGTGAAATAGCAACACAATTCATTGGTTTACTGTATGACAACGGGTTTAGTTCTGGTCAATTGAGCCACTATATTCAGAATATCTGATCTGAGTTCAGTCTTTTTGCATAGATCTTGTGGTTTCTCATGTTGATGCAGGCAACAAACTAGATGTTTAGGTTTGTGGCAACAGTTACTGTCAAATAAAGACAGAAAACAAGACAGAAGGTGCTTGTGGTTTACATTTGTTATTGTTTGTGTGTCCGAACTGTATGCTTTTGTGCATCTGTGTGTGCATATAGATGTGTGTGTGTGTGCATACATGTCCTGCAGGCCTTGTTTGTCTATTGTATTTGTGCTTGTTATTGTTTACTCCTGAGGGGAGTGGGGAGCGATTGCATCTGAACACTGAAATTACAGCGATGCCAGACTCTGATAAACACAGTCGGAGAGCAGCAGCCTTCTCATCTCCCCCTCGCTGGCGAGGCCCAGCAATCCAACGTCACATGGATGTGGGTGAGGAAGGGTGAGGGAACGGGGGGAGGAAGAGGAGGAGGAGGAGGAATTGGGAATTCTGCAGAGCCTAGGTCACAATTGAAAAAAACTGAGAGCAGATCGTCTGTTTCTTTCTGTCTTTTTTAATGTTTATTTTGTGGAAATGTCGTTGCAGAGTCCCGGTGAAAAGAAGAACCAGGAGGTCCAGTTAAAAGGCTTATCAGAGACAGTGCACAGTGGTTTATTCTCCTTCGTGGCATGATAGTACGAAGTCTCAGCAAGTCTCTGCAGCAATAATGTTCTTCTCTGTCTTGATGCTTGCAAGCAACAAAACATTTGACACAAAGATGAAATCAGTATATTCTACCTGGTATCAGAGCTGTTTTTAAGTCTTGAGTCTTTTTTGTGAAGATGTGCTAATAGTAAGGTTTAGCAGCCGAGGCCGAGTCTTTTTAATGCCGGCTTAATCATTTTAAATTCAACGTGTGCCCAAGTGCATGGCCTTTTAAAACAACTAATTACGTCAAGATTTGAGACTTGAATGTTTAATTCTATCATGAGGTTAAATCTCACAGAAGTCCAGGCCAATTCAGGTCTCAAGTCCTCATTTTTGTGAATTTTTGTTATGTCTTTCTATTGGCCCACACACACCTCTGCAACCACTGTTGTATACTACTAATTGACTTGAATCTTGTTTTCATAGTTTTGGCCATCATTTCTATTAGTTAAAATAACATTGTCTTCTCGAAAGCAGTGGTTCCCAACCTCCAGGATGTAGGCTGATACTAGACATTGGATAATTTTCTACCATCAAACAATGTAATTTGGCCAAAAAACAATATTAATTATGTAACTTTATACAAGATTTGTGTGGTGATTACCTTGAACTTGACATGATCCCTATGCTGCATCTTTCTTCATCACTTCATGTCATTCCTACAAAACAAGATACTGATTTTGAACAAGACGAGATCATTAATATACAAAATCAAGCAGTCCGTCATCACCTACTTAATCTGTGTGTACTGTGTTCCTATTACTGCTGCAACTAGAGTTTGTGCAAAACTCTGTGCACACAACTACGGCAAGTACAGTGGGTCAGTGTTGAACCAGAAGTTGATCTAAAAATGTAATGGATGTTTACAACGAACAGTTTTGGAAATTGTTTGCCCTCGTTTTCTCTGCCAAATAAGGTTAATTAACCTTTTTTTTAACTGATTGTTTCACTGCTTGTGTTTTTTTTGTGGCACCAGCAATGTTGTTTGTGGACTACGGTTTTGAAGCCTTGAGTTTGGCATTTTGGCCATCGCCATCTTGATTTTTACAACCAGAAGTGACACAAGAGGGTGGAGCTAAGTACAATCAAACGCTGAATAAGACATTTTTAGACAACCAAAATCTTACAATTAACTGTCCAGACCGGACAACGCCGTGGTAGTGACCTGTCAATCACAAGGTAGCCACGCCCTAAAGCATACCCTGCTTTATGGTCTATTTGACTCTAAATGGGACCATAATCTACTAAATGAACATCATGCTGTATTGAAGAAGACTTGAAACTAACGATTGAAACCATAAACTCATGTTTACAATGTTTATTGAGGTAATAAATCAAGTGAGAAGTAGGCTAATTTTCTCATAGACTTCTATACAATCAGATTTCTTTTTGCAACCAGAGGAGTCGCCCCCTGCTGGCTATTAGAAAGAATGCAAGTTTAAGGCACTTCAGCATTGGCTTCACTTTTCAGACCAGGAGGTTGCCGCCTGGTTCTCACATCTCTGCAATTAACTTTTGAGTATCATAACCCATAGGAATGATGGCCAAAAATTAAAAAATAAGAACCAAATTATGTCAAATGTTGAGTGTAGAGAAGAGAAACTGTCTCTCAGATATTTTGCTACCCAATATACCAGGACTCAAACCAGCAGGCAGTTATAAGCCACTAGCTTCCAACAAAGCAGAGAAAAAAACACGACACACTGTTATTCTTCTGTTATTGTGTTTAACGATGAAACTGTGTGTAAAGTGTGTAACAGTAATGTGAGGGTGGTTTGACAGTTGGCACCCTAATGAAAATGGCTCCAACAGTGAGTGACTGAAGAAAAAAGGACAAAATGTGTGTGTGTGTGTTTCTGCATTAAGAAGTGTATAAAGGTATAAAGGTGTGTGAGTGTGCAGAACGAGTGAAGACATCTGAACATTGTGTTCGGGGGCCCCGCCGCCGCTCTGTATTAGCTTCACCTCGTTATCGTTATCGCCCTCCTCCATTGTGGCATGAAGGGCGGAAAATGATTAGAGGAACAGGTGACAATGGAGGCAGAGATTTCTGCCTTTACCCGGGGCAGCGCCACTGTCAGGTACAGCGGCATTACACTCAAAAGAAAAGAAGAGGGGCGCCCGCACAAAAGAGCTCCTTTCTTACTTTAAAACACTCACGTCTTCTTCAGGAGTGCAGAATGGGGTGTTCATGGGAGCCAATTGACTTCCTCCATCCTTCTCTCAGGTTATCACAGAAAAGAAAGATGAGCGCTCAGAGAGGAAAGACTTTCCACTCCTCCTCTTCACTCCTCAACTCCCTTCTTTTTTCTGATCCGAGAAGGGAGAAGAGAGGGAGAGATAGCGGCGAAAAGGAAGGAGGGAGGACAGGAAGCGAGGCCGAGGCTGTTTCCCACGGCGACGTCTGTGCGTGTGCACGACATGGACTCTGATGTAGTAACGCCAGGGCATTATCTCATTCAACCCCCTCCTTCTTATCTCAATGCGTTCCCCTCCCTCTTTTCTCCTCCTCCCCCCCCAGCCTTACACAAAGCTATCAGCTCTGTGGACTTTTCTGACTATTTATGTCGGACAAGGTCAGGATCGTTTAAACCGCTCAGCCTCTCTCAGCCCCTGCAGATGAGATAGCGCGGGAAGGAGGGAGAAACGATCGATTCCCGCCGCCACGCAGATTTATTCCCCTCCTCCCCCCTTCCTTCTCTCTCATCCTCCCGATGGGGTTTTGCACCGGTCACCATTGCCGCCGACGCCACCAGGCTCATCAGTCTCTTTAACACCCCGTGGCGTTTAAAATACAGTAGCAGCCCTTAAACTGGCCACTTTTCTCCCGGTCCAAATGAGAGGCGTCCTCCCATCAATCTGAGCCGCTCGGGTTTCAGAGGGAGGCGTGAATGGTGAGGCCTGTTGAGAGGGAGAGAGAGGGGAAGAGATTTAGACGGGGGAAGTGGCGGTTTGTATCATTCACAGGGGTGTTTTACAAATGAAGTGGGGCACTTACTCAGGCTGAAGGCTTGATTGTGAAGTGGGCTGGGAAGTGGGACACTAATATGGGTTTTCAAAGGCCAATAAAGACCCTGATGTTTAGGGGTCAACGTTGCTGTTGGCTGATATTTAAGGCCACTGTTCAGTATCTGTATTATAGTAATCTTCATGTCAGTCAAACAGCTAATGTGTCGTCTTTTCTTCAGGTGTCTTTGTAATTTTAACTTGCCAAATTAAATCAGAAGGTGAAAGTGCAACAAAATTGATATTTTGTTTCCCGCCATGCAACTAACGCTTATTGTGATTGTTAGTTTACTATCATGATCATGAAGACAGAAAAAACACAAAAAAGCACCAAATATTTACATTTGAGAAGATGGATCCAAGGAAATTTTTTGCATTTTTGTTTAAAAATCTACTTAAAGGATTATCAAAATAGTTCCAGATGCATTTTCTGTCAATCAAATAATCGAATAATCATTTCAGCTTTCATTTATTTAAACATGTTACAAGACAGTTTTCATCCAAATAATTACAAGGATTGTGTTTATCCAAGATTTTTTTTATCTTGTCAGAGCAGAAATTGTCATAATCATTGAGACCGCAGGACACTGAAACTCTCCTTTGAACGCCGGGATAACACTGATGCTAACAGTGAAACCTATTCATGCGTACGTGTGTGGAATCTGATCAAAACGTCTCATTAGATTCAGTTCATATTGAGGGTTTCTCAGCCAGCGTAGCGTGATGTAGCGTGTCGCCGGCTTTGTCTGAGCGAGTGTTTTGTTTGTGAGAATACTTACACATGTCTTCTTCAGTGTGTGTGTGTGTGTGTGTGTGTGATCCCCTGCCACTCATGTCTTGGGTTACTGTGTTTCTGGCTGTATGATAGATGGCTCAGCCCAACCTCAGAGCCCTGAGCCTGAGCCGCCGGACAGCATGTCACTGCCAGTTTCCGCCAACTGAGTGTGTGTGTGTTTGAATATGAGGATGTCTATGATGTGTGTGTGTGTGTGTGTGTGTGTGTGTCTGGCCAGTTCCGACCCCCCACTGCAACAGGATAGGTGGGTAAGGACGGCCTGGCAGTGTGTTTGCATGTGTGTGTGTGTGTGGTGTGAACTGCCTGAGGTCCGCGTCCCGCTGAGCGTGGCGGCCCCGGCCCTTTCCTGTCCAGACCACACGTCTAACCAAAACCCAATGTGTGTTTAAGTGTGTGTCTGTGTGCCAGAGTGTGTGTTTATGTGTGTGTGTGTGTCCAGGACAGTCTTAGTCATTCATAATTCCATTTGAAGCTGCAACTAATGATTATTTTCCTCATCGTTTAATCTATTGATCTTATTTCTGATTATTTGACTACTAATTTTAATCTATAAAAAAATGTGAAAAATGCACAAAGTGACGTCTTCAAATTGCTTGTTTTGCTAAACCATCAATCCGAAAGCCAAGTTTCCAGAGCCCCAGTGACATTGATTAATCCATTTTCTTTATATTTATCAACTTAATTGTCACAATTTCCCACAGCCTAAAGTGACATCTTTAAATTGCTTTTATTGTTTTGTCTGACCAATAATATAAAAAAAAGATAAACAAAAGCAGTAAATCCTCATATTTGACATCCTAAAACAAGCAATTAATTACCTTTTTTAAAAATCATTCATTTGATTGTGTGATATGATCAAAAGCTCCAGAACAGCTACTGAATGGACTTTACGGAGAGATTTTTTTGTCAATTCTTGTTTCCAGGGTCAAAAACAACACTGAAGAAGAGAGTGTGCTAGGACCAAAAGCTCCAGAACAGCAACTAAATAGACCTTGTAGTGATTTTGTCAACTGCTGTTCCCGAAGTCATGAATGAACTTTCAATCCCAACGGCAACTAAAAGACTAAAAGTTGTTCAGAATAAGTATTTTATGCCAAATACATTTCTTAAATGATTAATTGATTGTCAGACTCGTTGAAATATTTTGTTAATGGATTAATCAAACAATTGTTCCTTTATAGTGCTGTCACAATATCAGATTTTCACTACCTAATTATCGTGGCCAAAAGAATTCACAATAACATAATGTATATGAGCAGCATATAATAATAATGCTATCAGTCAAATTCATCTTAAACTTTGTTTATTGTGCGTTTTGTCTCTTTTTTTGGTAAATGAATTACACTGAAAATACGAGCGTAGGGTGGTGGAGAGAGAGTCTATAAACATAACTGCAACAATAACTACATTGTGGGACTAAATTGAAAGCTCCAGAACAGCTACTAAATGGACCTTGTGGTGCGATTTGTTTTCGTCAATTGCTGTTTCAAAAGTCAGGAATGAACTTTCAACTCTAACTTTTAAGCCAATGTGGATGAAAAGTCCTTAAAGTGCTGAAATAAAATGGAAATTTTAACGTCTACAATTCCATGACAAGTCTGTCTCTTGAAGAAGATCATGTGATATGATGAACAGCTCAAGAACAGCCACTAAATGTTAGGGGTGTAATAATACATCGATCTGGATCAGTGTATCGATTCAATGATCAATGAGCCAATATCATCAATACAAGATATGTCTTTAATTTGAAATTCTTAACTGATAAAAGACGTTTGCGCTTAAACATGAGAAATGTGGCACTTAGTGAACGACAGGAGGTCTATGTTTTTATTGTTTTTATTAAAAAATAATAAATTGTTTTTCATTTAACTGTCTGGAAGAGCAGCAAGTAATTTAGTCAAATCATAATTTAGTTGCTTTTTGTAAGTTGATATAATATGACATCGTCTCCAATCGATCGCAGGCCTCTGAATTGAACTGGATCGAAATCGTATCATGGCTGACTTTGTGATATCAGCGAATATCGTATCGTTGTCCAAAGAATCAATATAATATCGTATTGTTGTCCAAAGAATCAATATAATATCGTATCGTTGTCCAAAGAATCAATATAATATCGTATCGTGATGAAACTTGTGATTTACGCCCCCACTAAATGGACTTTGTGGTGAGATCTTTTTTGCAAGTTGATGAATAAACTTTAAGAATTTCCACATGATAAACTTCCTTAAAGATTAAAAGCCGAACAAACAAATAATCGATTATGAGAATAGACGTTTTCCATTAATTGATTAATCAGTTTCTTTTCTCTTAAAGGTTTGTCTCCTTGGACCTCCTCCATCTCTCCATCATCCTTTTCCCATCTAATAATTTAATTCTAAAACTTTTTCCAGTTTCTTCTGCCTCCTATTTCTTGCGCTCCAACTTCTCTCCTCCAATCTCTGATTCTTCTTCGCTTCTGAGATTTCGCCGCCGATATCAGACAAACGAACGGCACCTAGAGGAGAAGGGAAAATAAGTAGTCAAATCCCGCTTGCCCCCCCTTCTTCCCTATTCTTCCTCCCTCTCTCCAGTGCTGCCAGCAGACAGTGTGTTTCTCAGCGTAGTGGAGATTATAGCCGGGAATGACAAGCACGCCGTCTGATACCATATCCGCTCTGAATTACAGATCAGCCCTTTTTAAATGATATTTTAAATACTTGCTGCAGGCTGCGAGTTTTCACAGGGTCTTATTTCATTGTTATTATACTAGTACCATATTTTTGTTAGAAAATCAGTGTTGGCGCTTATTTAAATGAGGGAGAGTGGAAGCCGATATACACTCCAGTGTGTTATTTTACTGTGCCACTTTGGAAAATCCCCCCGCTACAGTATATACTCCTCACATACACCCACCACCTCCTTTTTTTTTTAGTGTGTTCTTGGTGGGAATTAAAAGGGAGCACTGTGAAGAGGACAAAAGAGAAAGGACAAATTGTAATTAGTTTGATTTTGTGTGCTTGGCTGTGAGGTTGGTGGAGCCCATTAAGGGTTAGATTCCCACACAGAAAGCAGACTGGGGCTTTGATTACCTCTCTCATGTGTTGGAGGAGGAGGGGTTGCTCAAAACCGGGCGCGGATTTGACTTGAATTGTTTCACCGTCGCTCATTTTGATCATTGAATTAATGTGGGATGGCAAAAATGTCCCTTTGTTTTTCTTTTCTTTTTTAAACATGGAGACAGGCAGGTCAGGATTTAGAGGAAGAGGAAGAAGAGGTATACTGTAGTACGCGTAAAGGCGTGCTGGGTGGCGCTGTTGCCCCAGCCATGCTCCCGCTTTTTGGATTAAAGGTCCCTCGGTTTCAGTCGAAGGCTCTGAGCTCTTTGTGCTTTGGCGTTTCATGATGGGATTCTCTGGAGAGCAGAGGATGGAGAACGACACTCCTTCCCCCTCTAACCCTCTCCCTCTCTCTCTCTCTCTCTCTCCTCTTCCTCTTCCTCTCCCTCGCTCTCTGCTGCTGGAATACACCCTAACCTTGACATATTGAGAATGAAAACGACGGTTCCACATCCCATGCTCGCTTGTTGACAGCGTTAACACTCTTTTCATGTGTGTTTTGATAGCTGAAAATGAACCATATTAGAGTGTTATGAGAAATTATGTTTAGTGTGTGTGTGTGTGTGTGTGTGTGTGTGAGGACATGCATCGCGTTATGTGTGTGTGCATGTCCACATAACTCAATTTTTTAGACAGAAAATCATTTTCGTTTGCTCCCACGCTCTTAATTCATGTGCACACGCACAACACACACACGAACACACACATACGTACGTGCACAGCACTAATTGTGCTCCATGTTTGTTTGTTGGGTCTGAGAGGAAAGTATGTAAAATAGGCCCAAGGGAGGGAAAATATAGCCAGTGGGGCTAAACTAACAATTCTAACCCTCCCAACCTCTGTCTCACCCCCCTGACAGCTGTCTCACCCCTTTAACTCTTTAACTTACCCGTCTTACTGCTCTCTCACCACCTTGTATACCTTCCTAACTGCGGTCATCCCTCATATACCCGCTGCATGTCCATTGTACGCTATATATAGGCCTACACTGCATCATCCTCAGACTGCAGTGTGTTTTAAAACTGCATATGTTGCATGTGTGTGTTGTCGAGGATTCAGCTGATCTGTGTGTTTGAGGGCTCATATGATACTGATGATATGTTTTGTACTGAAGCTGCTGAAAGCTGATTTGTTATGCTGGTATGCTAAAGCTTTAATATTGACCTTTTTTATACCAAACACATAAATAAACTGGAACACTGTATACACTTCCAAAACCACGTTTTAGCCACAAGACTATAAAATCACTCAAACCAACAGTATTTTTTTTTTTTTTTTACACATTACCACAGTGTCTAGCTAAAATAACAAATACAGGTTGCAGACTGCATCAATATTTTCAGAAAAGCAACTGCAAATGTAAGTAGTAGAAAAATCTAGTAGATGAAGCCGTGGTATGGCGACATGGCTCTACAGAAAAAAACAAGCACATACACTTTAACTTTAACCCTCATCCTACCAACCTATTTAAAGCAGCAGTAGGCAAGATTGGAGCAAATATGATTTAAAAAAGTTTATTTTATAGAACGGTTGCTATATCCTGACAATAGTCAGCTGTCAATCATTTGCAAACTCCGACCAAACGGTCAAACTAGGCAGCGTTGATCATATATGAATCAATATTCTGTTACTGTAATGCCTATTTCTCTCCTCAAATGTTTTCAGAATCATCTTGTAGTGCACGGTTTAGCTGTAAAATGAGAAAGTCTGTGACCCGGCAGCCATGTTGAGATCTGCTGAGGAAATACCAAGCACCGCCCACCAGCCGGAGCACAGCCAATAGGAACGCTCTCTCTCTGAAATGACCTTTGATTGGCCAGAGTCTCCTGTCACACGCTAGATTTTTCTAAAGCCTGAAAACAGAGCCATGAGGAGGTGTAGAAAGTCTAGTTTTCTCTCAGAACACTTGAATTACAATTTGCTGAAAGGTTATTATGGAATTTTTGCCCAATGATGCCAAAAATATACTGCCTACTGCCACTTTAACACAACTTGTGATTTTTAGGTTGTAGCGGCTCAATACTGGCTACTATACTAGAAAACCTAAGGAATCCATTGTTACCAACCATGTCATACTAGCTTTTCAGGAAGAGGGCTAAATAACGCTGCAAACTTATGCCAAACTGGCATTTTCAAAGGGGTTCCTTGACCTCTGACCTCAAGATATGTGAATGAAAATGGATTCTATGGGTACCCACGAGTCTCTATATTTCTATATTACAGTATGCAACGCTGGACACTACAACGGCATAAATATCCCACAATGCAATGCGGTAGTGATGACAACGTTCATAACAGACGTTGACATACAGCTCTGTAACGTCAATAACGCTTCAATTTAACTGTAAGTATAAGATTTCACTTTGCTAGGTGTAATATATATTTTAAATTAATTCAAACTTTTATTCTCACAAATCATCGTTTGGTCGCACGAGGTTGGCACAGGTTACCATGGATACAAGTCTCGAACTGGCAAGGAGGCTCTCAATAAGTGACGACGTAAATTATTGCTCAGTGCGTCCAAAAAGATGCATACTACTGTTTACTCACACAAAAGTATGTTGAACGATAGACATATTGGGTATGTAGTGGATAGTAAGAGATTTCGGATGCAGCCACAGGCTTCATGCAACCTTTCTGGAGTCCGATCAATACATTACACCGTACACTTCATTAGATAGATTCTGTAGAATGAATCAATCACACTGCATTTTTAAACTGCATCATCACATAACATCAGAGGAAGCCGACTCACTGAACTCTGAGTAATACAGTGAGTAACTACACAGACAGTGGAAACAGACCATGTTCAACTGTAACCACTGGCTCCAGCAGAGTCCTGCTCTAATGATGCTCACTTCCTCCTCATAAGTGTGTGTGTGTGTGTTTTCCCATCAGTGTTTATGCCATAATTGAAGCCGTGGCCCCTCCTTGCCCTTATGAAACCTATTATACAGTACAAAGGTATTAGTTAGAGGATATTTATTGTGTCTGTGCCACTTGCGCAACATTTAGTCAACGCTTCATTTGTCGACTGGTTTTAAAAATGAGGCATGTCTCATCATAATGAAATGAGTTTGTGTCTCAAAGTGTGAGACAGAGCTGAGTGTTTTGTTTCCTTGGTGGTGGTGTGTGTGGGTGAATGCAGTTCAAGTTTGACGGGAAAAAAGGTTAGAAGTACAGTCATTTTGTACCGGAGCTGCAGATTGAAAACACGTTGTGCTGATATCTTTCTTACACCCTAAATTTGTACGTTTTAACGTGAGAATTGAATCCTTGTAAAGGTGGAGAAGTGTCTAAATCAGCATTTACGTCATGCGACACGAAAGTCTCTACTCAAACCTTTATTTGAGTTTTGCATGGTCATTGCTGTTAAGTATGGAGGACGGAACCTGCCAAAAAGAAATGTAAAAAGAAATGTATAAAGAAAAGAATATAGAAATAAATATGTTTGGGGAAATACATATGGGGTGAAATGCAAAGGGAAAATCGTGCATAGATAAATAATTAAATAAATAATAAATGTAAAAATAAATAAATACAAACTTTTATAAAAAATAAATACATAAATAAATAAAAGGGAAAATTAAACAGAAGAGTCAATAAATAAGGGAATTAATATAAAGATAAATAAATAAAGAAGCAAATTAAAACAGAAATATCAATTTATGTCAAATTTTATCGATTAATTAATGGCTGCATCTATTTTTAATATTAATTTTGCTATATTTAATGACATATTTATTTATTTATCCAGTCATTCATTTATTTATTATTTATTTTTGATTTTGGCAGCTTCCGTCCTCCATAGTTTAGGAGCTTTATTTTATTTAAATGGTTTATCATTCATTTTTCATGTTACTTTGTGATATTCAGGATATTAGGAGCAAAATGTTTCTCCTGCATAGAGAAAAATGGTACGTTGATATATGGGGTAAACAAAAGTTACAAACTTATTGTCTCATAAAGAATAACTATAGTGTAGAACTTTATGTGAAGTATAATTTAAACAAAAGACAAAGATCCCTATATGTGCACAGTTATGCTCAGGAACATTTCCATTGATAAGGTTCACTTTTTGTTTTACTGTCCTGTCTACGAGGACATAAGGGTGCCCAAACTTTGTGTGCATGACACAGAAATAAAGAAATCAATCAATCAATATTGATGAAATTATTTTCAGAATAACGGCTCAACATCACTGGCCAGTATCTGATATTTCTTGCCCTTACATAAGAGTTTGTATGATGTGACTCAGCCATTGATTTCATAATACTATATGTGAATGCTGAACATCAGCAAACATTGCATCAAATACAGCAGACTCTTCCCTTTCCTTTCCTCTCCATCTTCTCTCCCTCTCATCACACCATTTCAATTTCCCTTTCCTCCTTTTCCTCCCCGCTCCTCTTATGCTCCGTCTATCTGCCGCCGTCCTCTCACCTCTCCCTCAACTCCTGCTCCCAGGTTTCATTTTCCTTCTCCAAGACTCCATTTTCTCTCCTTGTCCTTTTACTTCCTTTCCTTGTGTAGATAAGAGGCGACTCCACATGCATGAACATTTACACACATAAAACATACACATGCATGGAAATGATTAAAGATGTATACTGTACATGAACTGATACTCGGGTTGAACCGGCACATACTGTACATCATGTAGATGCTGGATTTTTTCGATTGAAGCTATGGATCGCCTCAAGGCCTGAAATGAAAACCCATTAAATCGAACATTTTTCCTTTTCACTTGCATATTGTCACGGCTTGGTGAGAACTTGAATTTTAAAACCTTGTTTTAACGTTTCCCAAAATGTTTTTTTTGGGTTAGTAGAAGTAGAATCCCGAATTTTGCTGAAATTTTATCAAGCAACTGAAAAACACAGAACATGAAACCCTGACTTCTATGAAACTCCTTTCATATGCTGTCAAACATAAAGAGTTTGACCATTTATGTTTTGGAGGATATGTCATTTTGTGCAGATTGTTTTTTTTCTAGTCCACAAAATGTGACGTTCATGACTGTTGTTGAATATAGACCTGTTTTATGTCCGTGTTGACTTTTTCGACATTTGACCATGACCACGATCTTTCTCTAACCTTATCCAAGTGCTTTGCGTTGCCTAAACATAACCATAAAGACCATTTGTTGCTATAAGTGAACAATAAGTCGACAAATGAAATACGTTGTCAGTGAATGTTTTGCTAAAAGATTCAGGATGAACATTTTGCGACCTTGCAGATAGCTTTTTTTAAATAACGTTTCCTCATTATGTTGATAACTACAATTACCGCCTCACGGTTGTCTGCCTCCGCCAACCAGTCAAGTTGCAGTTTACATCCATGTCTGTCCAAAATGTCATCACTTCATCATTTTATCCTGTTAGACATTTGTGTGAAATTGTCATAATTAGTATATGAGTTATGGCCAAATTCTAATCAGTTCATTCTTGAATGCAACTTGACGTTTGAGCCAAATTTTAAGAAATCTGCTCAAAGCGTACCTAAGATATCCCGTTCACGAGAATGGGACGGACAGACGGACGGAACCGCTTGACTGTCGCCAGCACTGAGGCACAAAAGATATAATCCGGGTGACATTATGTTTCTGATAAAGCATATTTGATGTTGCAAATTCAAATTAGTAGTTTATGAAAAGTAACTTTTACCCTTCAGGGAAAGGTGTTAAAAATGACCAAAGCTGGACTGAAGGTTTAGGTGTTATATGTAATTTTTTTGCCATGTTACCTGCGTGGCTCTGAGCATGACAGTGTTGGTCGGTTGGTCCACCACTTTGGTCCAGAATGAAATGTCTCAACAACTATAGATAGACGAAGTCCCGCCTTTTCTTTCTGTGACTTTCTTGACTTGCAAAATCATCTGTTTAATGTGTACAATACAAACACAAACGTCATGACAAAACGCGTCACAAAGATCACTAACGTAACTAGAAAAAGAAAAAAACAATGGTCTCAAACATCAGTCTCCTGGTTGAAAGTTGTGTGTTTGTTGGATCCATCCAACCATCCATCCCATCCGCCATAAACAGTTCTATTCAATAGCTCTGAGTATAGCATATTTACGCGGATGTGCTTATATTCCAGTCAGTACAGACAACATGGCGCAAGAACGGGGTCCTTATTTCATGCTTTTGCACATTTTCACGCCATTTCATGCGTCCGGGCTGTTTACTCACATACAGTATGTAGAATCTGATCATTATGTAGTTCAGTTTAAATGCTGGTGCTGTATTAATCAATTGTGCGACAATTTTACAATCAAACAAAATGTATTGTCTTCATCCTATTTTCTGTACACAAGTACACACTCTCAGCTCACAGAGCTTTTAGGAAGGTAAATATTCAAAAGCCTGAAGCTGTTCGTTCCCACACTCGTTCACCTTTTCCCACCGCTTCAGTGTGTGAAGTCCAAATGAAACAGAGATATTCATGGCTCCTCTCCATGAGCATAAAGGCCTGGACCTCCTAACCTGGCCATTCAATTAGCCACAGTGGCCAGTGTGTGTGTGTGTGTTACTCTATGTGTGTGTGTGTGTGTGTGAGTGCAAACTATTGCCCTGTCTGAGCAGCCAACCTCAACTAAGGGCCAGGCTCAAACAGCGGCTTAAAGCTAACCAGGTCACAGCTGATGGTGTGAGAACCGGGGCTGTGCTCAGTTTAGTGTGTGTGTGTGTGTGTGTGTGTGTGTGTGTGATGAAGACAGAAAGAGCTCAAATAAACCTTCTACATGTTGGTGTTTATGGAGGTGTGTTGCCAAAAAGGAAACCTGCTTCCTGACAGTTTCCCCCATGATGTCACTCACAAGTTGCAGAGGGAGGTGTGAAATGTGCGGTACAGAGTTTTACGGGTATGCGTTTAGTTTATTTTGGTTTTTAGCTGGAAGCGGCGTTGCGTACGTGCTGGTCCCGTCGTAGCCGCCACGTCTTTCAGCGGCGTACGCGTCTGTTTTCAGAGGCAGTCAAGCTACACTGATTTTCTGCTGTAGTGTTTAAGTAAGCCGAGCCCGGTTCTGTTGAATCACTCCCTCCTAACGCTGACACATAAAGGCAAGTTATGACTGTTTAACCTTCAGCTGCCTGGCAGGGCTAATAGGGCATTCACAGGGAGTGGAAGTTTATTTTTGGCAACATCAAGTGGAAAAACAACCTGATTTTATTGGCTTTGTTTGTTTTACTTTTGCAGCACCTTCTTCGGCGAGACTGAAATTAAATTAATCAGTGAAACTTTGATAATTAATTGTCATTAAGGTTAATTTAGGGTTGGTTTTTCATTATTTTAATTTACAAATAGCAAACATTTTCCGGTTAAAGCTTGTTAAATGTGAGGATTTCTTTCTTTTCTCTCATTTCTTATTGTCGTTAATAGTTTTTACCATTGCTCTATCAAAACAATTTGTCCTTTATTGTTTGACATTTTTTTCAAGTCTTGTCATGACCATGATGTTGCTAGGAAACCAGCAGAGACTTCAGGAAGTAACTGCGCCAGCACATAAACCCCTGTACAACCACAACTTGTCGTTTTTACATGTTTGTTTTTGTACGGGTTAAACACACGAGGTATTCAAATGTTGACTAGTGAGCTTTAGTGATGCTTGTGGGTGGATTTGGTTCCCTTTGGACAGAACCAGGCTAGCTGACAAAAAAAACGCAACAAAAATACTTGGTTAGGTTTAGTAAAAAACATCATGGTTTGGCTTAAAATGTCTACATTTGTTACATTATTTAAGCTACGGACGTGAATTAAAATAAGTGAACTTGACTTTTGATTTCACACAGGACACAAACAGCGGTCTCCTGGGTAAAAGTCCTGTGTTTGTTTGACCCATCAACCAAAAAAGGTACTTTATGGACGTTGTTTTTTCAACTACAGTTTCCAATGTCAAGGATGAACCTCCACGACAACATTGATTTGACCGAAAGCTCCAGAACAGCTACTAAATGGACCTTGAGGTGACAATTGTTTTTCTCAACTGATACAGAATATATTCTATATTGCAAGACAGTGCGGAATAATATCATTTTAACGACCTTAAAGCTAATTAAAGGGGAACAAAAGGAGAAAACTCAATGTTAAGGGGTTGAAGCGGGCCTACACTTTAAATTATGGAAGTAGTTTTCACTTGAAAGGTCGGACTACACATCTTGGTTTCCAGAACACACACAACTGTGAATAACCTTCCGTTGGTAGTCAGACAAACTACCTCAGAGTTTCTCTTTTTGTGCTATGCTCTCATTCATTGATTATTCTTAAGAGCTGTATTTATCTATTGTACTTTCTGTTTTTATGTCATGAAGAACTTTGAAAACTTGTTTTTGAAAAGTGCTATATAAATAAAGTTTATTATTATATTTACAGAAGTTCCAAGTAGCTAAGAGAGGTCCCTCCCTAAGGTACTTCTACATAAATAGTGAGTAAAAAAAAATGTTTGTATCAGGAAGAAGTGTCAATCAAACAAGGAATGTGGCATCTTCTTCCTTGGAAATGCTGGGAGATTTTCCTTTCGTTTTCTCGCCACTGCTCACGCCAACGTTACCCTGATTTGATTCAGTTTATTCCAGAGAAATTGAAGGTGTAAACAACATCACTTATTGTTTATTTTTCCCTTGAAAGACCTTTATAGACATCAGTTGTTCAAGCAGGAAATAAAACATCTTCACTTTAAATTATGGAAGTAGTTTTCACTTGAAAGGTCAGACTACACATCTTGGTTTCCAGAACACACACAACTGTGAATAACCTTCCATTGGTAGTCAGACAAACTACCTCAGAGTTTCTCTTTTTGTTGTATGCTCTTATTCATTGATTATTCTTAAGAACTGTATTTATCCATTTTCTTTCATCAAATAATTTGTAATTGCACTGTGTATTTTCTGTTTTTATGTCATGAAGCACTTGCACGTGCTATATAAATAAAGTTTATTATAAAGTTTATTATTATATTTACAGAAGTTCCAAGTAGCTAAGAGAGGTCCCTCCCTAAGGTACTTCTACAAAAAAATGTTTGTATCAGGAAGAAGTGTCAATTAAACAAGGAATGTGGTATCTTCTTCCTTGGAAATCCTGAGAGATTTTTCTTTCGTTTTCTCGCCACTTCTCACGCCAACGTTACCCTGATTTGATTCAGTTTATTCCAGAGAAATTGAAGGTGTAAACAACATCACTTATTGTTTATTTTTCCCTTGAAATACCTTTATAGACATCAGTTGTTCAAGCAGGAAATAAAACATCTTATTGTCCATAGTTTGAATCACTAACGCGTTACAGAAATCAATGATGAAGAGAATTAAAACAGACATGTATTCATAATAAAAATACCTTACACTGTTACTTTAACGCCCCGATGTGAGCTTGAACCCCGACAAACCACCGTCCTCTTCCTCGCTGACAGGCATTTCCCACCATCAGAGACCGTATAGTGTGTGTTTCTATAGTCTGCCATTCCCAAAGTTGGCGGAGTGTGAAGACATATAATTGCTTCATGAAACCTAACTAGGTGATATGAATAATCTGTCAGTGGAGGAGGCGACCCGGCCTCCACGCCAATCACCGAGGTGTCCCGGAGAGTAGCGGAGCGTGGCCAAAACCATACCTGTCCATCCGGAAAAAACATATCTGTCCCTCAACTTCCCCTTTTCCCCCCAAACCGCTGTTATCAGACCAAAGGGCTGAGTGTGTGTGGATGTGAATTCATTGGAGACCCTCTATATGGCACCATGATCAAGTCCAGATCAGATAGAGGACTCGCCACTGATTGGTGTGTTTGTGTGTGTGTGTTTTTTCTTCCTCACTCTGATACAGAAATTCTTCACAAGACAGGAAGAGGAGAGACAAAAGGGAAGCTGGATGGAAACAGTTTCGATAAATGCACTGATAGTAAACTGGTCTATAGTTTGAGGTCAACCTCAAAAGCAAAAGTGCATGCGAGGACAGTTTGAGTCAAAAGTAAAAACATACAAGATGCATCAAATGATTAAAAAATGCAAAAGACAGACAGATGGATGAAAAAGCTTTATTTAGATACTTTGGAATAAATAAAGTTTACTTTTTTATGTTTTTCCTTAAGGTTTTTATATCATTATATAGCGTCTTAATGGTGTTCCTAATGTATTCAAATCTGAACATTAAAATCTTGGTTGAAGTACGTATGTTTTAGCGTCAAAATGCTATTTTCCCTTCAAGCCCTTCTAAAAACTTTTTCCCCATGTGACATGACGTAGGTTTCTCCCTGATGACATTGCTATATATACAGTATATATATACAATATATATATCTATATAAAACCTTGTGATTTTCTCTTCTCAAGCTGTAACAAAAACTCTCTTCTCTGGATTTTGTGGCAGTCTTTAGGCAGATGGCAGTTGCAGCAGTTTTTTTTTTTTTCCTCTGTTTATTTATCAGTATGATTTTGTGTGCCCTCTTTGTAAAGCATCCATGGGTTTCTAGAAAGGCGCTATTTAAGTCCAATTTATTATTATTATATTATTATATGTGCTGTCATATAGGGGTTAATGTTCTCTCGATATTCTTTAATGCTCTTTGTGGAAAGCAAATTCCCCTAGGGGCAATAAAGCTTTCATTCATTCATTCATTCAGCTTATAATAGACAGTTTTTAATAGATTGAAGCTGCTGATATTTTGTGTTGACTTTCAATTACAGTTTGTCCGATATCATAAAAGAAAATGGACACACCCATAAAAATTCCTTGAAATTGTGTTTGTGTCCGTCAAATTACACATAAAACTATACTATAAAAAAACAATATCATTACTTTACATTACCAAACTAGCAAAATTAGATTTTTTTGCTGTAAAAAAACGTGCGTAAAACCTTGTGATTTTCTCTTCTCGAGCTGTTACGAAAGCTCTCTCTACACTGGATTTTGTGGTAGACTTTAGGCCGTTTTCAGCAGGGAAAATTAGTGTACACCTCCACCATGCATTTTCCCATGATTCCCTGCTTTAACCCCCCCCACACACACACACACACTCTCCAATCCCCTCCACCCACCACATAAACCCAAGTCACTCGGCCCGTCTCACCGATCTTATCAAGTCTTTTTCATTTACAATGCTGAACTGGCCTCCATGTGTCATTACTGAACACACACACACACATACGGATGCATATACACACATCCACATGCTGAAATACACACACAAAATCACAAATACGCGGGTACATTTTTCTGTCCGTGTGAATGTGTAACATTTGCTTCATAGCTTGTGTGTATTTATCTGTTGAAACGTGTGTATACCTTGTGTGTGTACACGTGTATTCAGACCAGACGTGTGTATGTGCTCTCGCCGCTATGTACGTGTGTGTGTGTGTAGATACAGCAGCATGTGGCGTGTTTGTTTTTATCAGAGATCTTTAAGCTGGGTCATGTGTTGTTGCTTCACATTTCATCATCCTGCTCTCTTATCTGCTGTTTTCATACACAACTGCTGTAATACTGTTATAACACACACACACACACACACACACACACAATATACCAGACTCCCACCATATAACGGTAAGCCGGTAGAGATAGTTTGTAGGAGGCAGAATGAAGGAGTAAAGAAGAGAAAGGAGGCAACAGCACTGAGAGAGGGATAAGAAGAAAGAGGGAAAAGCAGCCTCTATATCATACGTTGTTGTTGTTGTTGTTGTTTTCGTTGTTGTTGATTTTGGAGGCTGATGTGGACAGACAGAGGCTGGGACCTGTCAACGATGTGAGGAATGACGTCTCTCTGATCTCCTCTACAGATTATTTTGTCCTCTGACACACACATATCTCTCCCTGCACGCTCCACGTCGGGTTGTTTTGTCTGCGGCGTCTTTAAATATGAAGGTTTTTGTGTGCGTCTCCTTGCGTTGGCCCTGAAGGTTATTGCTGGGTCATAACAGCTGATATTTATCCTGATATATCTGGTATGAAAGCTGGCGATGGCAGAAATCTGTAACTTTCCCCTCTACTGCAGTGAGAGGTGATTGAAACAAAAGATTGTGATGTTGTGTCACGGAGGCTTACTGTGAAGCCATTATTTTGTGGTAATTTGAATTAAAGGAATAGTTCGTCATTTGGGGAAATACGATCAATACCAATCTCATGTCTGGCTGATCAATAAAACCTGGAGCTAGCAGCTTGTTAGCTTAGCCTAGCATTAATACAGAAAACGGGATAACAGCTACCTTGCCATCAGACAGAAAATTTCTACGGTGAGCTGAAATCGTTATATCGCTCTCTTTAAAGCCACCAGACTACATTCACAAAAACAGTCATTTTACCTCACAGAACACAAGAGTATATATACCCAACTAGGTCTCACAGGAAGGCGTATACATACATTGACAGTACACGGACATTCCGCGTGTCATGAATACGCATTTTAGCCTTTTTGTGTGTTTGCACACCACGCAAATGTCTGCAGTTAGGTTTAGGCAAGAAAACCACTTAGTTAGGTTTAGGAAAAACGTCCTAGTTGGGCTTAAAATAAGTACGTAAACTAAGTAAAATATGTATGGAAACAACGTAACACAACTACAGAAAACAGGTCACAAACATCAATAAAAAACATGTGACACATATCAGTCAACAACGGTCTTGAACACCGGTCTCCTGGTTAAAAGTACAGTGTTTGTTGGACCCATCCACTTCCCCACCCATAACTTTTGCTACGTTTATGCATAGCGTCCACACTACTCTGGCGTTTTCGAGCCCCTTAAACGGAGACGTTTGAAAACGCCGCTGAACCCGTTTTAGTTTTAAAACTCCGGGTTGTGGTTTAGTCAACGACGCAGACTCCCACTGGTACGTCACACCCCATCACATGAACCTTTTCCGGAAGAAATCAAACGACATCAGCCTCGACCACCAGTGGTTAATTTCAACATGGATAACGAGTTACAAGCGTTGCTGATCTTGTTGTCGATGCTAGCAGCTGTTGTGCAGTTAAATTCTGCATTTTATAATGCTACTACTGCCTACATGTGCAGGAGGCAAACTATTATTCGAGCGCTTTGCATCAATTCCTGTGTTCAGCGCTGCTTCCTGTTTACACCGGCATGCACATGCCCAGTGTACGTAAATGGTCATGTGATATGCATTTTCAGGTGTGGATGGAGGTCAATTCTGAAACGGCCCTAAAATGCTCGTCTGGACGGAGATCGTTTTAGTTTTTGGGGGGTGGATAAGTGTCTGAATTAGCATTTTAAGCGTCATACGACACAAAAACTCCATGAAACCCAGGAAAATTAACAACGAAATATACAGATGCACAACTATGTGCAACAAAATCAAAATGTGTCATTGGTATCAGTCTTGTGATGCCTTTTGAAACTACTCGTCTCAAAGCAGTCAGGGTGACTTGTTTGTACTTCCCAGCTCTGTCACTGCCGTCTCTGGAGGCTCCACTGAGACTTTCTTGCCCAGGAAATATCCTTTACTTGCACTTCCTGTCTTAGCATCTCTCCTCCCATGAGCCTTTTCTCTGTCGGTTTCTGTCCACCAGCCTCAGCCTCCTCATGGGAGCCTTTCCTCTCCCAACACGCAGCTCGGAAGCTGATTGGATGATGACTCTAATCGTCGGCGGAGGAGGAGAGGAGGGGGGGGAGCCGAGTGCGGAGGCGCATAATGGCTTCCAATTTTGGGGAGGAAACGAGATGTAAATGAGGTAATTATGTGTCTTAACGAGGGCAAACAGCGTTGACATTCTAGCCCTGGTAACCAGCGTATTTATAGCCCATAATAACCTTAAGTGGGACTGGCTGGAAGGCTGTCAAGGGAATTAAAGCTGTCTGAACAGCGCTGCTTTTGTTTTTATTAGGGTTGTGTGTTTGAATCAGAAAGGTTTGACTTGGATTCTTCCATCAAACTGGAAAGAATGATATTGACAGGCGTAAGACGGGAGGGGGGACGTCGACAGAGGCCCCGCTAAATTATCAAACCCCCCTTTAAAAATCCAGTTTGATAGTTTTGAAACAGAACGCGCAGGATGAAACTTTAATCCCCCTCCTGTGGTGAAAGCCGGAGAGGTCGACCATCTTGGGGGCCTTTCATGTAAAATGTATACGATGGGGCGAAAATATTTTCTCTCCAAGATTTTTATATTTGTCTAACTAGTTAGCGTATGAAAAGTGTTTAAGAATCAGTCGTGAGTCAATGAAAACAAAGAGCGCTCCATAACCAGATTGAGTTTCAGTCATTTTTGGCTCCTCCAAACACGTTTTTCCCCTCCGTCCTCCTCCAGATTGAACTCTGCCAGTTATGGTTCTTTTGTTTTTAAAGCATGACATCAAAACATTTGATTTAAAAATGAATGAAGTGAAGTGGAACCTGGTCGGATAGGTGGGGGGAGGCCAGCAGGACTGTGGGTAAATGTTTTTGGCATTAGGATTGTGCCGAGCGCAGCAGAAATGTATTTCTGAAGGAGTAAGCACAGGGGGCTTTGGAGTTCACCCTATTTTCATATTCTCTCATACATCCATTTCCCTCCTCTACAGATTAAAATGGGAATTTAGACAGCAGTTCTGCGTTGGAATTGCACAGTAGGATTATCATATGGCGCTGAGGGGTTTTCGGAAGTAGAAATGTGGAGTGAAATTTATTTTTGAAGTGCTGGACATTCACTCCAGAGAGATCAAAGATTCTTTGCACCCGATTCGACTGTTATCAGCTCATTAAATGGGTGTTATCAGTCCTTATTCGCCTCATAGATGTGGGTCAGTAGGGGCCTGCGACATCAACCTGTCTCACAAAAATACGTTCCTATTAGGGCTGTCAATCGATTAAAATATTTAATCGTAATTAATCACGATTGTCCATAAATAATTGCGATTATTTTTTTATCTGTTCAAAATGTACCTTAAAGGGAGATTTGTCAAGTATTTGATACTCTTATCAACATGGGAGTGGACAAATATGCTGCTTTATGCAAATGTATTTATATATTTATTATTGAAGATCAATTAACAACACAAAATAACAAATATTGTCCAGAAACCCTCACAGGTACTGCATTTAGATCACCCATGTGAATCGATGATAAAACCTACTAGTAGGCATAGCAGGGACCTCCTGACCCACATCTATGAGGCTGATAAACACTGATAACACCCTTTTAATGACCTGATTACAGTCTTACCAGCTATTCTTTTATGGTACATGTGTTTTTAATCACGAGGGATTGCCTCGCTTCCCAACATTGGACGTTTGATGAGCTGCCATGTCACAAGGCACTCGGCACCTGATTGGATGAACGCTTTCCCTCGTGGGCTGCTGCTCCCAGCTTTCAAACCAGAACCAATATGGCGGCTCGTTTGGAAACTTTCGTCTCTTATACCACGAAAATAGTTCACCAAAATGTGTTTATGAAAACATTTTATGCGAGAAATAAGACATGCAGTTGCTGAATCTGTCTTTATTTTAGATCAACGGTTAGTTTAAAAGTTTCTCAGGAGTTTCCAGAGGCGGTGGGTCGCGCCAGACGCCCCTGATTTGCATAAAGTAGCCGAGACCTCAACTTTATACAAATGAGGAGCGGCCAACGTGACACCCCGTCTCTCGAATCGCGCCGCCACGCTACCGGAATGCATTGCACGGCTGCTTACATAGACAATAAATGAGAAGCGTGGAAAGTACAGAGGCTGTGGACATGTACCATTAGAGGAGGGAAATGACAGGAAGTGACTGTTTTGGGAGGATTTTATTTGTGCGAGAACTTTGCGGTGAGTAACTGGCGCTCGTCGGCCTGAGTCATAGTTACACTATTTCAACTGGTTCATTGCCATGTTGATATGTCGGTGAGGACAAAGCGGCATCACCAGCTTCACCTGAAAGCCTCTACCTGCTTCCGTCCATGGTGCAGATATTAAGCAACCCTCCCCCGCCTCACCCCCCTCCTCCCGTCGGTCTCTCTTTCCGATGGCACTCAGCCGTTACGTTCTCAAGGGAAGGGCAGACTGCTGGCGCCGCACTGTTTGGGCTCTCGCTGTATCTCCACACACACACACACACACACTTCAGCAGGTACACAGGTACTCACACAGCAAATTAAGCGCATTGTTGCGTTGCCTCCAGCGTCGAGGGGGTGAAAAGTCATTCAGAGGTTTTGTTGGCGTACCACATGAAGGTTCAGGCCACCACAAGGTTTTTCTCTTTGTGCTGAGGTTTGAAAAGTTTACTGGTATATTACTGTACATATCTTAGAATAAAATCATGCAGCAACATTAAATACTACAGTTTTATTTGTCGTTTCATTTTGTTAACTGGAAGGTTTTTTTAATAAAAGATAAATAGATTTAAGAAAACAATTTGCACAATTGTACAATCACATAACTATAAATATTACTGAGTGTCAGATAAACGGGTTGATGTGTAAAGATAAAGGTTTTGATTATCTGTGCAGACACCGAGGCAACAACATGAATGTATTTGCATTCCTGTCCGTTTTTCTTTATACATGACACCGGCTCTATCAGCAGGTCACATCTAGAGCTTTGTCTTCATGAAGGTCATGAACCGTACCTGTCCTCTGTCACAGGCCACTACACCCTGAATCCTGAAATACAGCATTTCACACATTCAGACCTCAGTACAGTACAGGGACACAAGGTCAACTCATGGTTACATAGAGTATAAGGGCATGGAGTTTGCGTCAGTAACTTGTCGAAACGTTGACTTTCTCTAGAGCTGAAACAGTAGAATAGATAGATATACAAGTATTAAGCAATTATTTTGATAATTGGTTGATAGTTTTGGTATTTTTTTTAAGCAAAAATGTCAAATATTGACTAAAATATGAGGATTTGATGATTTTCTTTGAAAAATATAGTACAGTAAACTCAATATCTTTGGGATTTGGACTGTGGACAAAACAAGAAATTTGAAGACATCCCCTTGGACTTGAATGTTCTACTATTTCTGGACATTTCAACTGATTAATCAAGAAAATAATCAGCAGATTAATCAATAATGAAAATAATTATTAGTTGCAGCCCTAATATTCTCCTTGAATTTCTTCCTAAGGAGTTCATAAAGTTACACAAACAATTTTTTAAAGTAATAATAATATTAATAATAATTCCTAAAAAATAATAATAATAATAATAATTATGATTAATAATATTATTAATAATACAAATAAACTTTATTTATATAGCACTTTCTTAATAAATAACAATAGAATAAAATAAAGACAACAGAGGGATCATAAAAACAAAAATACCAAGGGATAAATTAAAGTAAAAAAATATATAAATTGGCCAGGGAGGGTATGATTAAACCCAGCAACATATTAAATATTTATAAACTATGCTCTTCCCAACACTTTGTTAATATTGTCCCATTCATACTGTACATACAGAGATATACCCCCCAAATTATTCAAAATCAAATGGAAATATTCAAAAAGAAGAAATTTATTTACAAAATAGAAATGTTGAACGGTAGTATTTTCTAGTGTCCCAAGTTTCAGTGGTGAGTTTTAGTGTTTTTGTGTACTTTTAAAAAAAGTATATTTTACAATCATGTCATGACTACAATTCTTTGGAAAACACTTTTTTATTTCTTGTTAAAACTTACAAATATAAATATCTTAGTCACTGCCAACATTCAGTTACTGTATGTAGCTGCTGGTTTCAGCTGCCTCTCTAGTGTCTCGGAGTGCGTGGAGGCGTAACGTGGCCCGAAGTGGACTGGACGGAGCTCTTTTGTATGTTTTCCTACGGGTCGGGACACGGAGGCCAAACCAACACGCTGAGGCCCCTCTGACGCTGAGAGCCAACGCCACCACGAGGTCACGACCCCGGCCAGAGTGTCTCAGAGGTCACGGGGTCGGGTCAATCAGAGGGGAATGTTATCCAAAGCATCAGAGTTTATTTGTTTAATTTTCCTTCAAACCCTGGTGTCTGCCTCTGATCAAGATCACTGTGGATTACCAGAAGAGGAGGAGAGAGCGAGACGGAGAAAAAACTGAAAGAGAGAGAGCCTCGCTGCTTCAAATTAGGCTGGAAAAATAATCCAGCGTTACCTCAACTAAACATCGTACTTTAAACTTATTGTCAAAAGTCAAATAAGCTTTACAAACCACAAAAACACTCAGCCAGAGGAGGCTGTGATTCACATGAAGGTCACTCCAAGTGTCATGAATATTTTCCCCTTTTCAAACCACTTTTCTATTTTCTCTCTCATTCAATCTGCTAAACCACTTACACACAGCGAGGACCAGACAAGTGTCCGATTCATAAACACTGATCTGATCTTACGCTCCAAATGAAAAGCTCATAGAAAGACGACTCGTGCAGGATTTCACAGAATATTAAACTTTTTTTTTTTATGTCTTTATGAGGGATTTTGACTGCAAGCTGCCAACTGTACAAGACATTTTACAATTCATGCATTTATCTTACGGAAAAAAACAGCTTTAACATTTTTTTTCTTTTCAGAAATGAGGGAAATGTGGTGTTTTACATTTAAGCATGCAGTTAAATACAGTTAATAAAAAGTACAGATTTTACACAGATAAGTGATCTTAAATTAAAAGGTCCAGTTTAATTGCCTCTGCAGCTGGTTTAGCAATTTATCAGATTGAAAACATTTGTTTCATATTTGTTATAACAATATATCAAGTTAAATAAATGAAACAAAACAAAACTATTCGGTTATGTTTAGAAAAAAGGTCATGGTTTGAGTTCAAATAATAATGTAACAACATAAAAACGTAACGATACTGAACGTTGTGAACACAGGACACAAATAAACAGCTGATTGTAACTTGATGCACAAGACATGTACAGCGGTCTCCTGGATGAAAGCCTTGTGTTTATTGGACTCATCCACCTCTCCTCCCACCGCCCGGTGTGTCTCTTTTCGCTCTTTAAACTATGTCACTTGTTCTGATTGAATGCAAAAACGTCACCATTCAACGTATCTGGGGTTTGCAGAAACGTCCAATGCCAACATTTTTTCCTGGCGACTGTTTTATGTCATATCCTGAATAGTTTGACCTCCTCTGGCACCCAAAAGTAAAAAAATCAGATACAAATTACTTTAGGTGGACCTGCTCACAAGTAAATGAAAACCTGAAACAACCATTTAAACAATTTAACATTTTTAAACAAATTTAACCCAGTTTTCACCCGGAAGTCAAGACACCTTTTAGCTTTGCAAATCACCATATCACTGCTATCTGAGTTTTATTTTGAAAGTGGGCAAATTTAAAGACATCAGCAAAAATGTCAGCGACTTCACTCTGAATGTTTACCGCAATATCGGCCGTAGCGGTGAAGTCTGAACTTCCCACCTTGCTATATTCTGTTCCTGTGAACTGGCAGCATGCGGTCCAGAAAACCTGCCTCTGAGTCACTTATCCCTCCAAGAACAAAGCCGAGGTTGGACGCGATAGGCGGCACGCATACGTGTTCTCCCCCTTATCTTGTTTATGTGATGGAGTTTTTCAAACGCAAACATTTTCTTTAGATGGCACAGTGGACCTCTGCTCTGAGATAAGCATCGAATGCAGACTTAATTGCCTGAGATAGAAGCTTATTATTCCCATTAAAACGGGCGTTCGGGGCTTCGCTCCCCGGGTCTCTCTACCGCCACAGTCTCTCTCTCTCTCTCCTTCTTTCATCCCTCCTCCTCCTCCTCCTCCTCCTCTGCTTGTCTCTATTGTCTGTTTGATGTGGAGATGAAGGGGAAAAAGGGCAAACAAGAACAGTTTGGTGCTGAAAAGTTGGAAAATCTGGTAACAATTGGAAGTGTTTGGAGGTCTTGTCCCCTGATGTGCTTAGCTAATGATTTTGCTGCCCTGAGTGCACCCTGAGTTAAGAGTGTACGTGAGCGTCTACACATCATAACATTTCCATTTGACTTATTTTTAGGTAGGGGTTTTTATTCTTTATATCAAAGTTTCATCATTCTGACATCTTTTCTTGACTCTCAACTTTTGTGCAGCTTCTTTCTAACTCTTGTGCAGGTACAAGTTGTCTTCCCTTTTCCCGCTTCTCCACCCTGACTTCTCTGCAGCGCTGCACGGCCGTTGCCTTTGTGGGATTTGTGCGTCTCCGGCAGCGTTTTCCCTTGCCGGTCGGCACCGAGCCGGCATTCCTTCACGGGTTCACTGGCAGTGCTCAAGTGGCTCCCTCTTAACAGCCCCCCTAATCACTCAGGGACATAATCACAGGCCACTTTGAAGTAATAGTCAATTTGCTACGAGTCCACCGTTTAGCAGAACTGCTTCGACGCAAGCCGGGGCTGAGAGCCGGCCACGGCAGATATAAAGATAGGGAAGGCTGCGCCGGTGCTTTTTTAACACTCGATTCGGCAAAAGGTATAGCACACACATGTTTGTAAAAGGGTTTATTTTGGGGGAAAGACCTCAGGTTGTGCAGACAAAGGACAGGTGAGGTCGATAAGCCAAACTTTGCAGCCCGTGTGTGTTCAGTTGATGAGAAGTTCACAGGAAGTGTGCCGACTTATAGCTGTCACTCAACCCTGCACGCTCTGCTCCTGAATGCACCGGCAAATTGCTCACAATGACACACTGTACCTGTGATGATGTGTGTACGCCGCCCCGGAGCGAGTCAGGTATAGAGCGCCGGGCCATGTTTATTGTTTACGGTACTCCGGGTGGCGCCAGGCCCTGAAAAAACAGGAGCTGAAAAACACTTTGTTTTGGTGGGGAGGCTGCTCCTGTGGGTTTGTAATCGCCATCACTATCAGGGGCCCTGATCGCTTTACAGAGAGGGAGGAGAGTGGGGGAAGAGAAAAAGGTATGTTATTCCACACGATACACAAAGGGAGGGAACAGAGAGAGAAAGAGATGTGGGTGCTTGGCAGTGTGTCTGTCTGCCCTTTTTCCTCTTTCCTCCCTCTTTACCAACCTCTTGTTCTGCCCCTCTGACCCCCTCCGTCCAGTCTACAGCTGACTCAGACCAGGAGTCACCGAGACCGTCTGAGACAATAATATGTACGCCGATAGGAACCTTTTATTAAGAATCAGTTGCCTGCCTCTGATATGATTGATTTTTAAAGGTGTACTTTTGCGTCTTTACTCTTCAACCTCTTATTTTTGGTCATCTCCTCCCAGGAGAGGTGGCCTCGGCGATCGCTCCGGTGGAGTCCAGGGCATAACAAATCTTACGTTTTGCCTTTAATAATATAAAATGTCTTTTTGGATCACCAATTTACGGTACATCCGTTTTAAAGTGCCAGTTCATCCAAATCAATAACAAAAAGATTTTTAATTGCATTGTATCATGCCAGCCCGATCTCATGGGAAGGTGTATAAATATCACGACATTTCCGTGTGTCACAATAATGCATTTTAGGCTTTCTTGCGTGTCATTTATACACCACATGATTGCCGTGAAACGGTCGCAGTTATGTTTAGGCAACAAAACCACTTAGTTATGTTTAGGAAAAATGGTTTCGGCTTAAAATAAGAACGTAAACTAAGTAAAATACGTACGTAAACAATGTAACATGACTGGAGAAAACACTAGACAACTCTTTGGGACACAAACACCGGTCTCCTGGTTGCCAAAAGCAACAAAGGCATTGTTATCGCACGCTGAACGACTTATAAATTACCGTGTCATTCAACCGCCATTTGGTGGTATCTGACATTTATATGATTGTGCACATTAACCAGCACCATGCTTCTGTTTCAGTTTTTTAAATGAAATTTTTTTTTAACTCTTTGAGTGCCATAAATAAAATTCACCTCCATTGTATTGGGATGGCAGCAGAAATCTTAGAGACGGATATCTCAAAACCTCAGCACATGAATCCTGAAATGGAAGCCACTAAAGGACACTGTTTTTGTGATTTGGATGAACTGGCCCTTTAACCACCCCTTTTCATCATGGAAAGATCAAAAGTGACGTTTAGAGGAAGACGACGCAGCTCATACAAGCCTCAGTTCGCTGATACAGACGTTCCCGTCAACATTGTCACCGGCAGCATGTCGTCGACTTCATGCCTCGCCTGCTTTACCTGTCCATGAACAAAGAGCAGCGCGGCGAGGAAGGAGGACGGCTGCACGCACGCTGGTTTGGGCCTATTTTCAGAGCCATTAGTGTGAGGAGTGTGTAATACAGCGGGGCCTGCGCCGTCTTTATTCACGCGGCGACATTAGAACGTAATGAATCATGAAGAAGGCGTATTGTTCCACGCCACTCTCGCTAAGCACACACAGACTCACACTCACAGGTGTAGAACATCATTATCGCCCAGTTCCAATTGATGAAGAGTATTATACTGCCAAATTGATTTTCCTTACTCGGCGATCACGATGACACAAGAAAGGAGAAGACGAAGAAAAGACGCAATCATCAACAACTTTATATTCCAATCAGCATATCTGAGTAGGATGAATAAGAAAGAATTGCACAGAAAAAAGGAGCCGGGGCTCAAATCGTCTCAAATTGCTTTGCTTTTTTTTCTATCATGAAATGTTACCGATTATCATGAAACGCGCAAATTGAATTCTTTTTTTTCATTTAAGTAATAATTGATTTGACATTTCGGAGCACTTCAAAGGCAGTTTGGCCTGAAGGCTCTGCAGTAAATTACAGTATAAAGCTGAGGATTTACCATTAGCTGAGTGTCAAGTGTACGCTCGGCTTTCGCTTCCCCCTCCCCATCTATCTTTCTCCCCTCTCTCTCTCTATCTTTTCTCCCCAAAACCCTCTGAAATTCCAGTCAAAACTTTATACAACTTGTCTTCACTGCCCCGTTTGTGCGCCTGTGTCCAGGTCTGCCAGTTTATTGTAACACTATAAAGGCCCGGTGTGTTTATCAGTAAACGGAGCTCCACACAGTTTCGCCCGCCTCCATTATAACTCTTTTCACTCCCTTGTTTAGTTTGTATATTTTCCTGGAGGAAATGCCCTTCTTTTCTGTCTGTGTCTTCCAATGCGGGGCGCGACTACAGGCGGGAGGACGTTTGATATGTAAATAGTCCGTTCAACAAAGTCCAGGTGTTATCTGTGGTTACAGAAGCTGATACTTTGGGCAGCGGATGGCTTCCTCGCCTTCTGAAACGTGCAGACACACAATTAAACACACAGACTGGGCTCAGACCAGTATGTCAGGCTGGTATTTCTTTTCTTAATAAAAGTCAGATCTGGTTTGGTCAGTGTCATCCACCTCTGATATGATGGATATATTTATGGTGATGAGGCCAAAATCTTCTATCCCAATAAAGGTCATTTGTAGGGCTGTCAATCAATTAAAATAGTTAATCCCGATTAATTGCAAATTAATCACATTTTTTATCTGTTCAAAATGTACCTTAAAGGGGGATCTGTCAAATATTT
Organism: Adelosebastes latens; assembly: GCA_916700685.1. Classification (NCBI taxonomy): domain Eukaryota; kingdom Metazoa; phylum Chordata; class Actinopteri; order Perciformes; family Sebastidae; genus Adelosebastes; species Adelosebastes latens. The sequence goes on along the minus strand of CAKAKR010063865.1, from coordinate 74,020 downwards.
AATACTCCTGTCAACATGGGAGTGGGCAAATATGCTGCTTTATGCAAATTTCTGTATATATTTATTATTGGAAATCAATTAACAACACAAAACAATGACAAATATTGTCCAGAAACCCTCACAGGTACTGCATTTAGCATAAAAAATATGCTCAAATCATAACATGGCAAACTGCAACCCAACAGGCAACAACAGCTGTCAGTGTGTCAGTGTGCTGACTTGACTATGACTTGCCCCAAACTGCATGTGATTATCATAAAGTGGGCATGTCTGTAAAGAGGAGACTCGTGGGTACCCATAGAACCCATTTTCATTCACATATCTGGAGGTCAGAGGTCAAGGGACCCCTTTGAAAATGGCCATGTCAGTTTTTCCTGGACAAAATGTATCGTATGTTTGGAGCGTTATTTAACCTCCTTTGTGACAAGCTAGTATGACATGGTTGGTACCAATGGATTCTTTAGGTTTTCTAGTTTCATATGATGAAGTATCTTCAATCTAGTTGTAATACTGAGCCCGCTACAACCTTAAAATCGCAAGTTGCGTTGATGCGTTAAAGAAATTAGTGGCGTTACAACGAATTTGCGTTATTATCGCGTTAACATTGACAGCCTTAGTTCATATGTTAGCCCTGTATTTTAACTTACACTATTTTATGTCTTAGATTGTCATATTGCCTTTACTTGAGTGATTTTCTTTTTTTATATACATGTTTAATGAGCATTTTTGAAGAGATTTTCATTGCCAAAGATTGCTTTGTCATAATTGTTATGATGTGTTATGATGATTATAAAGAAACTTAAAACTTTTTTAAGTTTGCTGATAACACCTCAGTACTTTTATTTATTATTATTTATTTTATACGTTATATTTATTTATTACTTAGTTTACATACTTTTTTTATGACGTGTTTTTTAGTGACGTTTGTGACGTGTTTTTTAGTGACGTTTCTATCTATCTATCTATCTATCTGAATAAAAAAAATATCACTGCATATTTTTTAAGCCACAATTATCACAGTTCTCGCGCTAAATCATACAATTCTCAATGTGAAATTTTATTTATCACGCCTTTTATTAGACTAATAATTATGTTTGATTAGTCCAACTCTAACTCACATGCATGTGCAAGACTTTACATGCACAAACAGATTCCTACACACACACACACACCTACTGATTGTCACCTGAATCCCGAGTTAGCTGGAGGTGACACGTATTGTCTTTTGGCCTTGAATTAATGTGCCTGTAAATACGTTTTTTCCCCCTCATTCCTATTTGTTAAGTTATTCATAGAACTGCTGATTGCAGGCAGCCGTCAGAGCTAAATGAGGGCCTTTGTTATTGTTGAGTAATTAGGACAGCCATCATCGTGCTCCAAGATGACAGGGTCAGTTAAATAGTTTCTCTCTCTCAGTAGTCCGGGCTGATTATGGGAGCTCAGGCAGGCCTGGGAGCTGGAGCTGGGGAGGGATGGAGGGGAGTACAGATGGGAGGAGTGGGGAGGAAAGCAGACCTTATCTCAGGCAATTAATCAGAGACACTCATATTGCGGGACAATTATTCAAAGCTCACTCCTGCATAACTCAGCCCAAGGTTCCAGTGGGCTCGCTGTCTCTTTCCACCCACCCTGGACTGGAAGGTCAGGAAAGTGAGAGGAAGGTGGAGCCGGGAGAAAGAGAGGGACGCTATTCAGTGTGTGTGTGTGTGTGTTTGTGTGTGTGTGTGTGTTCAAGTCAGCTGAGGCAACGCAGGGTCAAAGTCATTCAAAGTCTAGTCTCCTCTGGAGGCCTTTTTTTGTTTTCAACGAGTTTATTCCCAGTCATGTTTACATGTATTAAGTTTTTGCCGTTGGTAGAATAACATGGGCGTCGTCTGTTTGTGTGTGTGTGGGTGTGTGTGTTGATGTGTGTGGGTGTGTGTATTAGAGCCCAAGGCCAGCATTATCAACATTCCTCGGTGGCAGCAGGGTGGCTCGCCTGGCACCACAAAAACAGGAAAAGGAAATAACTCGACTTCACCACGGTTATCTCCCGGAGAGCCCTCACTGTGTGTGTGTGTGTGTGTGTGTGTGTGTGTGTTTAAATATGGATCCCGGCGGCGGTGCGACGGTAAACAGCAGTAGATCTGTTTATTAAGATCCTCTTCATTAGTATTGAGACATTGTTGATATTTAAAGGGAAATTCTGGTCTTTTTTCAACAACTGTGTGGTACTGTGATGCCGTCAAGGACGGTCGTGTTTACCAAGAACACAAGAAAAGTTCATTCGAATGACCCACTAAGGTAATATTCACGACTTCAGGAGGAGAAACGTGACAAACGCTGACATCTAACTAAAATAAAAGGAGTCTCTGTCTGTCTGTTTGTCAATTTTCTCAACAATCGTTCATTTGATCGACTTCACACTTGGTGGGTGTATTGCTGAGGACCCAAGGAAGTGTAGTGTCGAGTGCGATTAGTGCGTTATGTACACACCAGGTCTTTCTCAAACCGGACCCTCCCCACTCCCACTCCGTGACGGAGTGAACTCTGTTTATAGTCACACTCACAGCTCAATGAAGCACCCTTCTTTAAGGTGGAGGGTATGCTTTCCGCGGTGGTTGGTGTTACCGGTGTTACACAGTGATCAGGCACACCGATTACATCCACCGTCTTTTTTTTAAAAATAGAAATAAAACCCATTTAGTTCATTTTGGCGTATCAGCGTCGTGTTATCAATACTTAGTTGGATGACGGACACTACATTTCGGATTTAAACCCAATGTTATAAGGGATCCGTAACGTTAATGAGGCAATCGCCGTGAGGAGGACAAAGCAGTCACAGCCATTGTGTGTGGCACAGTGGCTTCAGGTGGAAACCTGCCGTTATGGGAACATGGAGACCAGGCTGCCAGTGGATAAACCTGTTAGAGGTTATTTATCCATCAGCTGCCAAAAGAAATACATCTCTAAATCTTTAGTTTGCACTTGAAGAACAGCTGCCTCTTCCTAAAACACCAGACTGGGACCGCTGTTCGTGTCCCGTGTGAAACCAGAAGTCAACATTTATTTATTTGTCACTTAAGCTCCGTACTTAAAGTACGCCACTTCCGGAGATATTCATGATCTTTTCCTAAACCTAATTAAGTAGTTTTTGTCATTTAACTTCCGTACTAAAGTTACGCCACTTCCGTAGTTATTTTAACCCAAACCACGATCTTTTCCTAAAAGTAAGAAGCATTTTGAAAAGACTGGAGCGGAAGTCGACACGTGTTTCTGGACATTCGTAGGAAAATGCACAAAAAAAGAGGAATAACTTTTCGTAGAAATCCTACGAATCGTTGTATGAGGATACGTTGCCTCCCTACACAGACTTCTACAGATTTTGATTAGAAACGTATTTGTAATACGTCAAAAACAAACGTAATCTGGGAGAAAAAACGTTTCAGTTGCGGTTTCATTGTATGGGAACGTAATTTTTAAGAGATCAGGCTGCAAGTGGCATGATAGACCTGTTGGAGGTTATTTTTCCATCAACTGCCAATATCTAAATCTTTAGTTTGCACTTGAAGAACAGCTGCCTCTTCCTATTTTGTGCCAAACAACGGATTTCCCTTTAAACCCAACTCACAGTAGTATCATGATCTTCCACATCAGTCAACATATTAATAAATAAACTGATAATCAAGCCTATCATCTTGAAACAGGTATTGATACTGCTGAGATAAGAGCATCCCTTTTCCTGTACAGTGTTATGTAAATCCACAACACTGATTCGCCAACGAAACTATTTTTAGTTCATTTTGTTGGCCGGGCGACGTGCTCCAGCAAAATAACATCATGCAAAATAAAACACGTAAACTCTGGCCGGCATTCAAAAGCATTCATCGCCTCGCCTTTTTCCTTTCCTCTGCTCTCGTTCCAGCCCCAACCTGATCCACAAATGTCACCTCCACTCTGCGTATAAAAGCAGAGGAAGACATCGAGGAGGAGGGAAGAGAGATAGATCAGTGAGAAGAGAGAGAGAGAGAGTGTCATAAAATGCAAATGCAGCCTGCGTCCGCTTTTACAAATTAAATGTCAGGACATAAAATATTGTCAGTTTCATTTTGCCGCCAGAAGGATGACAAATCCATATTCTCCCTTAAATAAAACTCTTACTGCGGTGGAGGGGTAATCATGGCAGAACAAAGCGCCGTGATTAACGATAGCAATTTATTGTATCTGGCGGCCGGCGCTGCGGCGGCGAGGGAGAGGAGCAGAGAGACATCATGGTTATCATAATTCATATCGTAAATAACAGGGCCCAGCCAATCACAAGGAGGCGCCGATGTCATCCCAAATAACCTTTGATAACAATTACCATAGAAGGCAGTACAAACCCCGAAGTCACAATGTTATCTTATCCCTATTCTCTGCTTGTAGAATACAACACTATTACCATATAGATTAGACTATTTATAATGGTGCGTGTCATTCTGGGTGCGGCTTTAAGTTGTCATGTGTGTGTAGGTGTAGGACGCGGCGAGGTTGTGTGTACGTGAAGGTGTGCGGCGAGTGCGTGGGTGGGGTAGGTGGACCTGTCGTTGGGAGGAGATTATAGCCTGGTCTTTATGAGGAGCTGAATTGCCCTCTCTCAGTATCACACGGCAGCACATTGCCAGGGCGGCCGGCGCTCACAATGGCGTGGTGGGAGAGGAGTCGGGCGGCGATGTGTGTGTGTGTGTGTGTGTGTGTGTGTGTGTGTGTTGAGGGAGGGGTCGGGTGGGTGGGGACTCGCTGAGATGGAGGGAAAACTAGAGGAGGAGATATTAGCAGGGAAACGTTGATAAGTGTTGGAGATTAGTGTAGGCGTATCTTGTCCGAGGTGTTGTTCCTCCTTGTTTTATCTGCTGATAGAAATTTTCTGATGGAGAGCGGTGATATGTGGATGCTTCCCACCTACACACACACACACACAGCGCCCACCCACCGCTGTAGCTTCCCACCCACGCGACACACAGTTTCCTCCTTCACGTGTTTTAACATCAATAAATTGTTACTACTTTAATTTTAAGTAGTATTTGTGTAATTAAGACTGATAAAGGAAAAACACCAGCCTCTATATTACTACTATATACTACCAACCCGGTCCAATGGGAAGACGTCGAAATAGCACAACATTACGAGGACATTTCGCGTGTCATGAGAACGCATTTTAGCCTTTACTATGTTACTATGGTAACGACCGCAGTTAGGTTTAGGCAACACAACCAGTTAAAGCAGCAGTAGGTAGAATTGGAGCAAATATGATTAAAAAAAGTTATTTTTATAAAACGGTCACTATATCCTGACAGTAGTGCATGAGACAGGTAATCTGAAAAAAATCATGTGCCTCTGTGTCCTCCGGTGCATCTGCAAGATTACCCAGACCGGAGGAAAACAACCAATCAGAGCCGAGCTGGAGTCTGCTGTCTCTGAGCAGCTGTCAATCACTCGCGAACTCCGATCAAACGGTCAAACTAGGCAGCGCTGATCAAATAAGAATCAATATTATGTTACTGTAATGCCTATTTCGCACCTCAAATATTTTCATAAACATCTTGTAGTGTACTGTTTAGCTGTAAAATGAGAAAGTTTGTGACCCGGCAGCCATGTTGAGATCTGTTGAGGAAATACCAAGCACCGCCCACCAGACGGAGCACAGCCAATAGGAACGCTCTCTCTCTGAAATGACCTGTGATTGGTCAAAGTCTTCCACCACAGGCTAGATTTTTTAAAGCCTGAAAACAGAGCCATGAGGAGGTGCAGAAGTCTAGTTATCTCTCAGAACACTTGAATTACAATAAGCTGAAAGGTTAAAAACTTTCTGCCTACTGAAGCTTTAAGGTCCAGACACACCAAACCAACATCAGAGAACTAGCCGCGACGAAGGCCGCCTGTTGGGTCGCCTCACATCGCCACTCGAACACACTGCAAAGACTACAGCCTACGGCCAACTACCACGTACGCCCTGCGCCTGCATGAGAAGAAATAACTCTCTATTCAGAGACAGAAATAACTAGTTGTCTTGATAATGAGTGTTTGTTCCCACTAAGACATGGCAGTTTATCTGCCACAACATTAACAAGAGAAGCACCAGTCTGATATTTAGTAATATCTGTCCAAAACTGGCCAAAAACACACATCATAAAAATATAAATATAACAAATTAGACATTAACTATTGACAAATTTACCCTGAAATGTCATGTAAATCCACATTACAGCCTTGCAGACTGTGACATGTCTGACGTGATCTCCTTCAAGCCTCAAGTCAAGAGCAGCAAAATGATGTGAGACGGGCAGGTGGGTGGACGACTAGGTAGATGGAGAGTAGGTTACCGAGGAGGAAGTGGTTATACTTCCAATGGCTGATAGGTAGGTATACTGTACACCGCCAGAAAAACTACAACACCACACTAGAAACACTACACCACTGGAGACGGGAGATTTTATATGATTTGAATTGGTCAGCATCACACAAAAAAAAACCAACCTACAACATTGCAATTACAAAAAAACTGAGTATTGGATTTGTATTGATTAAGCAGCTACATAATATTGTGGCATTCATTTGAAAAAGTGCCTTTAACTGTATATTCAACATCTTCTCACAACATTTCCGCCTGTGCTTGGTGTGTGTGGTGCATAGCTGCACCTCCTGTTCAACGTGAAACGGCAAAGAAAGAAACTGAGAACATAAATGGCTTCAAAGGACACTTGAGCCTCTCCTATAAGGAGGAGGATGAGGGGAGAGGACGAGCACAAGGACGAGATAAAACCAGAGCGGGAGAGAGGAGGAAGAGAAGGGACCAAAGCAAGGACAAGGTGAAGGAGAAGGAAGATTTTGCATTCTTATGCTTAAATTCAGAGAGGAGAAATTCACAGCAGCAAACTGTCCAATCCCAGCCGTCCCTGACGAGACTCTCCCAGATCAAGAAACATGCAACGCCGAGCCTACAAGCCTGAGGTAGATTAGAGGAAGATAGAAGTTTTAAAAGTCATGCTCAAGAGCAGGAAAAGGAGGAAGACCTCTGAGGACATGAAGTGATGTTAAAGCAGCAGTCAGTGGTAAAATATCTGCAGTTTTTGGCAAGGATATCCCTGTGTGGGCTCGTGAACAGTTAATCTCTCCTGACAGGATCTTCATTTGAATAAAGATCCTGTCAACGCTATGTGCTTCTGGTTGCTTAAGAGGAGGACCTACAGTAGCTTCTGCACGAACTCAAATTGCTTTGACAAATCACGGCTGATGGGAGAAAGACGCCGTCCTACCTGTGCATAGCTAAACACGCCTGATGGAGACACCTCAACACAACTTTATAATCTGAGGGAATCTAAGGAGAATGGCAAAATACTTCTCAAAGATATTAGAGCGGCTTAAATGCTGGATTAGGCGTGTAATAAAAATGCCATCTGTCCTTTTTATTTTTACATGTTGAGCTTTTCCTCAATCAGCTGATGTCGGTCAGGGGTAGAAAGTACAGTCGTTTTTACACAAAAGCAATGAAATGGTAGGAATATACATGCGCAGAAGAATATTTACATGGAATAAAAAACAGAATTGGTCATGGATAATGGACATATAACTTGAAATATGTTGTATTCACGCACAAATCTTTGAAAAAGATGTACGTTTGCAAGCTATAGCATGAAATGTAGAAGGAGAGCTTTGTATCAGTAACTTTTGCATAATTTATGTATCATGATTTTTCCTCCATTGTTCATGTATTTACATTCAGTCTAGATCAGCACAGCTGTATGCTGTCTCTTTGTACAAGGGAAATTGGTGTACTGAACAAACGACTAAACAAGGTGTCTTATAATCTCACGAGGGATGCACCACATGAACTAAAAGTTCAGTTTAATTTATGCAGATGATATTATATTGTACCATAATGAACAGATATAGTTGCGTTAGGTATGATTTTTTTTTAATCCACCAAAAGCCATGACAAGCTCCAATCTACGAAATCCCCAAAGGGACATGGGGGAGAAAAATTCATGGGAGGAAATAAAAGTTAAATCATTTTGCATGCTCCCGAAAAACTTTTGCATTTCGAGTCCCTATGACAACTACAGTAGCTTGGAAAATAGTGATATGGGGCACTAAATTTGATGGATTCCTTCAAGGTTCAAGGTTATCTTTATTGTCCCACTCGGGTAAATTTGTATTGCATCCAGGGTTCACATAAAAGACAACATCGACACATCGACACAATAAAACACAGAGCAAGAGCAGGGAAATGGAAGTACACAAGCAAAATTAACACATTCTCATCCCAGTTAGTCATAATGACGCCTTGTCACGCCCCTTAGCGTCACCTTATTTTTGGCATCAGACCATTATAGTTAGGTTTAAGAAAAAACATCATGGTTGGTCTTAAAACTGCTACGTTTGTACAGTGAAAATGAAACTGAATCTTGTGAACATGGACATGAACGAACAGCTGATTCGCTAATTCTTGTCTCATTTGTGGTAAATACATCAAAATTCATCAAATTCAGTGTCCCATATCTCAATCTTCTAAGCTACTGTAGCTGTCATAACGTCTCTAAATGAAAATAAGTTTCTCAGGGAGGCAAAAGTATTCTTTTTTTTTTTCACCCATCTACTTTTTTTCTCCCCCATGTCCTCTTAGGGGCTCCGCACCAATCCTCATACAAAAATCCCAATTTTTTATCCCACAACTTTAAAGTGAGCTTCACAACTGTTACATGGAGATGGTCCTCACTGGAAAAACAACATCATCAATCATCTGTTGAAATGTTTAAAAGAACATTTGTGAAAATTTAAATGTGCGCTCTCAGAAGCAAAGCTGTGTGGATGGTTGGTTGTACAAAGTGTCCCACTTTGACCCCAGAAAACGTCAGTTTGCACGCTGTTCCTCAGCAACAGTCAACATTGGTTTCTTTTAACCATGACCACGACCTTTCTCTAACAGTTTCCATACTGTTTTCTACTAACAATCAACGTAGTTTTTCCTCAAACCGTCATCTTTCTCTAACCATAACAAAGTAGTTGCCTGACCTTAAACCATAGAGAAGATCAGAAAGAGCTCAAAGAGTCCGACTTTGACAAAGGAAACGTTTGTTCACATCCCGATTCCTGTACAGTCAACGCTGGTTTCTTTTAATCATGACCACGATATTAATGCATCCGTAACCGAGTAGTTTTAGTTGTCTAACTTAATCAGAGTTTAGAGGTGGCGGGTCAGAAAACACTCACATGAATCATTGTTTGAATGGTCAAATGGGTCGTTTTAGAAGGCAAAGATGAAGATTTGTTGGTTACGTGTTTAGGTAATGATTGTGCCTTGTATTATCTTTCTTATTTAAGGTGTACAGAGGAGAAAAAAGAAGAAATTTGGGACATTTGACCTGGTGATCAATCAGTAGCTGAACATGGTGTGTGTCTCCCCATAACAGCAGACGATGCTGAAGTTGATTTACTCTCCGTTCAGAAATCCCACTGCCTCTCTCTCTCTCTCTCTCTCCTCGTTTCTCTTCTTTCCCCTCAACATTTCTCATCTCCTCTCCTAGATGGAATTCACAAAGTGATTTTCTCCTCGTTCCTCTAAATCTCTTGATCACTTTAATTTTTTGCTAGGCTGCTTCATCGGTGTCCTGGGAAAGAGAAAAGAGGAGGAAAGGGAAGAGCAGACGGGGCGAGAGACTGCGAAGGAGGCTGGGTGAGTGCGGAGAGAGAGAGAGAGGGAGAGTGGTATAGAGTTAAGGCTTTATCAGTGAGTGCCCTGAGGTATGTGGGGACGCTGCTGAATCCAGAGAGATTAGGGGAAAAATGCAGCACATGGCAGTAAGGGGCTTACGCCACAGCTTGTATTAGTTCAGGTGAAAAGAGTATTGCTTTTACATAAAACTGGACAAATCCAGCTACAATGCATTTCCCGTTGGACCACAATGGGGCCCTCTATCTGTGGACCTCACCTCCTGTCCCCCGGGTTCCCCAAAGCTCCTCTATCTAAACAGGAGTAGAGACTGAGGGAAGGAGGAGAAAACACAGATGGACAGGGGAGAGAGGAGAAGATATGGCGCCGCACCAAACTTCATTTTCAGAGTTCACCTGGAAGCCGGTTTGTCAGGAGATGGCGAGGGCGTAATTTCCACCGGGGACGAGGCGGGATCATGTCCACTTCACTTTTCAAAATCCTACTTTTGTCCCCCCCGACTTCGGTTTAATTTACTCCCAGAAGTCTTCCTACTGTCCAGCTGCCACAATCACGATGAGAGTTCATATAAATGGTGAAATCATAGATTATGAAATCAAAGCAGGATTGAAATAGTCTCACAAATAATGAACAAATTTGAATTTACTTCCAATCTGCCGTTTTTTTTGGACCACTGTTAACATACTGTCAGTAAAGCGCTGCACTTCCTGTAGGTTTTTTCACATTAAAGGCAGGCAAGGAAAGGAAGGCAGGGATTGTGCTTCATGGGCTGCTGGAAGACTTTTAATGTGAAAGACCAGAGCAGGAAGTATGCTCATCTAGATCTCCTTAATTTGTGCAGGCAGCAATTTACAAGTACTTCGTACAATTTTGAGGTAATTGCACTTTACTTGAGTATTTCCACTTTATGCTACTTTATACTTCACCCACCACATTTTGGAAGTGAATATTGTACTTTTTACTTATTTGATAGCTTTGCAGATTTAGATTATTACTACAAAATATAAATCAACTAATAAATGATGATATATTATCATAAGTTAAACTACCCAGCAGTATATAAAGTAATTAAAATGAGCTTCACCTTTACCAGCTGCAGCATCAAAGTGATGAACACATTAATGCATCACAAATTATAATCCAGTCATATAATTGACATTGTTCTGAAATGGGCCTAATACTTCTGGTATTTTAAGTATATTTTGATGCTAATACTTTTGTACTTTATCTCAGTAAGATTTTGAATGCAGGACTTTTCATTGTATTTTTTGTATTACTTTTACTTAAAGGTGCAGTGTGTATGATTTGGGGGCATCTATTGGAGAGGTTGCAAATTGAAACTAACTGAAACTTGGTGTGCCAAATGTGTAGAAGAAATTACGGTGGCTGACCATAGACTATATATAAGAAGAGGAGGTAGTCACTGTAACATCACCGATTGGTTTGTGGACTACGGTTTTGAAGCCTTGAGAACGACATTTTGGCCATCGCCATCTTGGTTTTTTGGAACCAGAAGTGACAAGAGAGGGTGGAGCTAAGTACAACCGAACGATGAATAAGACATTTTTAGGCGACCAAAATGTTAGAATTAATTGATGAAATGAAAACACACTGTGAAAGGGTTAAAGTTATAAGACGAAAACACGGACAACTCCCAGACCGGACAACGCCCTGCTAATCACAAGGTAGCCACGCCCTAAAGCATCCCCTGCTTTATGGTCTATTTGACTCTAAAAGGGACCATAATTTACTAAATGAACATCATACTGTATTGAAGAAGACTTGAAACTTGCGATTGAGACCAAAAACTCATGTTTACAATGTTTACTGAGGTAATAAATCAAGTGTATACAATCAGACTTCTTTTAGCAACCAGAGGAGTCGCCCCCTGCTGGCTGTTAGAAAGAATGCAAGTTTAAGGCACTTCAGCATTGGCTTTACTTCTACTGCCCTGTACCTGAACCTAGGCACTTGGCAGATAAAGTTATGAAGTTACAGAGGAATGAAGTTTTACGATAAACTGGGAAAGACGGAGGGTTAAATGAGCATAAATCAGAGTTATAAAGAGACTGCGGAGAGGTAGAGCAGGTTTGACGGAGAGATTCAAGATGAATGCACTGAAGTGACGGAGCAAAAGGTCTCATCCTTCTCTTTGGGCGGCAGCTAAATGCTTCACTGAGACGCTGAAGCTTCCCATTCTACTTTCACTGGGACTTTTATCTAAATCTTCTGTTCCTGAGGTGCGTTTATCAGCCAACTTTTTTCATCTTGAAATATAGGTTGAGGGGAGCTTGGCCTGCACACTTCTTTATCTTCCACCTGTCATGTACAGTAAGCCCAGGTAACAATGGCGCCTTACATTACATTACACGCCCGCTCTGTATTCACGCCATCCAGTCAGACATCCAAAGCGGCTCCGACACCCCTCCCACCCTCGCCATTATTGGCAGAACAATACCCTCAAAAAAAGCCAAGTTGGTCACAAAAAGAGAGAAGGGGCTGTATCTGCGATGGCGCTTAACATCAATTTGTGACACGATTAATCAATTTGGACCCTTCTCTCGGTGTCTCGTCACTGTCGTCGCTCTTTAAATAAAGAGTGGTGGCTGTTTGAATGAGCCGGGGCTCATCGCGATATGGCGCAGGTTAAGTAGGAGGCGCATGTTTTAGGATAGCGCCCCGCCGCTCCCTCTCGTCCTGAAACACTTAGCTGGTGATTAGCATAAGCTGATAGCGCTATCAGGAGCGTGCCATTGAGGTGACCCTGAAGCCCCACAACCCCCTCCTCCTCCACCACCACCACCACCACCAACACCCATCCTACCCCCTCCACCACCTCCTCCTTTGTCCCTCTGAGAAGGTCTTATCGGGGATGTACAGGGCCTCTGTAGCCTCCTGGGGAGATGATGGAGGGAGGAGGCAGAGGTGGGTACTGTAGGGAAGGAGGATGTGGGGGTTGGATGGGAGAAGAGGAGAAGGGGGGGGTGATCCCGTTGTTGAACGCTCTGTGTCTTTGGATGTGTCCTCTAATGTTTTCATTGCCTTTTGAATGATAATATTAAATAATAAACTTTATTTCTGGAGCACTTTTTCAAAATGCAGTAACAGAGTTGCTTTAAAAATCACAAACAGATAAAAACAAATCATAGCGCTGCCTCCTCTTGGTCGTTTTGGTCTCAGTTGACTAAGATTTCTTCAGTTGATTAGTCGTCTTTTATGCTTTTTTTTTCAAGCTGAATGACTTATTTCCAAAAAACTTATGAGCACATCTCTGGTAAACAGAAGATTTAAAGTGGTGCTTTTGTGGGATTCTTTGTGGAGAAACTCAGTTTTACAGATCTGACGATTAAATCAACTAATCGATTAGTCGACAAAATCTTATCCTAAGTGTTAATTGACTAAGAATTTATTTGTTCGAGGACAGCCCAATTAAAAACGGATAGGCAGAAAAGAAGAATCTCAATCATAAAAGATATTTATTTCAACTTAGGTCTCATTTTTGAGATTTTGGTTATCATTTCTTTCAGGTAATGATGCACGTCAGTTGATATTGAAATAGAATATGAGCAGAAGGGACATTTAACTGTTTGCTGTGGTAATTTGATTAGTACAAAAGAAAATGGCAATTGTTGTTAGTTGTTATGGTGACAACATGTCAGTGGAGGCGTAAATTGTGTTGCTTCACCGCTAGGCCAGCAGCCGACGTGGTCACAGAGCTGAATCAGTCTGTTGAGGCCAATTCATACTTTCTTTCTTACAGTGCTCACTTGTAAAAAAGGGACAGCCGGAATGGACACACACACACACACACACTAGACGCCGACGCTGTTGTTTTACACGTCACGCCACAATGAGTGAGTTCACAACTTGCCGCAAGTCAGTTTATATGGAAGTTAGGTTAGGCCACTACAACGGTTGCAATGGCAACTGTACACATAAAAATGGTCGCCACTCTGACCATCCTGCTACGCTGATTTGAATGGTAATGTCTATTCTACTCGTATTATATTTCTATAGTTGATATTGTGCTTTTGCAATTAACAAATAAATAAGCACTGCTGTCAGTTTGACTAACGTCTGGGTTTGTTTACAACCTGTCTGAGTGTCAGAGTGCTCGTGTTTCTTTCCCCTTTGGACTTCTTTAGTGTGTGTTCCCATCAATTAACTTACAGAGTAATAAGTTATAATGGTTAGAAACAATGGCCAATCATATGGAAATAAAATCCAGGTTGTAATAAACTGGATTTACCTGAATGACCAGGAAGAAAACTCTTCATATTGTATCCAGGCATCTCTCAGCCTCTGTGCATGTCTTCCTCTCCTCAGCTCAAAGTTTGACAGTTTATTTCAAACTTAACAAAACAAACCCGAAATGAAAAGTTGATTCACCCAAATTTCTGCCTTTTTATATTCATGTTACCTATTTCAGGAGGCGTCCGCGTCTCCACCAGCGGCCTCTAAATCAACTCCTACGATACCTTGGCGAGACTTTTTTTTTGTGTGTTGTGAGAAAAAGTATGATGAAACCACGAAACAATACTCGCGCATAAGCACGAACGTGGCGACACATTTCTTGAAGGTAAGCAATTTCCATGCACGTTAAGAGCTTAGCATCGACGCAGCACTATTCATATCAGTTTACCATTATGATGCAAATGATAACAGTGGCACCTGGCTCCCTCTTTTCTTCTGCACTTTTACTATGAACAACACGGCACATTATAGTACGGATGCACACCTACATTACCGTGCGCACACAGACACACACACATGATCAAATTCACCCAGCTCCATTGCTTATCCCCTTTGTTTGAGCTGATTGGATCTGTGGCGATCACATGTTTACCCAGAGCGCTATCTCTTTGAGAAACGTCCGTCACGGGTAGCGGAGAGTAACGTTCGCCTCTTTTTGTGTTTTCCTTTTATTTTGGAGACGGGCACGCACACACGGTCTTTATGTATATATGCTAATAGACTGGCTAACACGGTTTCACACTGTTTGTTTCTGAAAATGATGCAACTTGCCAGACATCCGTTTTTCTGCTGATGTTCACATTTTCTTTTTTTCCCTCTCTTTCTCAGGGCGGGCATTTTAGAGAGAGAGAGAGAGAGAGAGAGAGCAAAGGGAGGATGATGAAGAGGGGAGGAGGAGGAAGGGGAAGGGGCGAGGGGAGGCGTGTGTTCAAAATCCACAAAGGTTTTGTAATAAATGCATCGACGACAATAAAAACAAAAACATTAAAGGGAGAAAAGACGTGTTTCTGTGTTAAACAATTAGTGCTGCAGCATTAGAGCCGATCAGGAAGAGACAAAAGCTCGGCAGCAGCAGGGGTTTACCCCAGACACAAAGACACAAAGACAGATGCTCTGCAGCCCAGCCAAGCTACACTACCACACTAGCTTCCACTGGAGCTGTAGGAACCACAACATCCACCATCCAACTGTCTGTAGGGCTGTAATATATAGGGTCAGAATAGTAACACTTTGATACATCCGTCTACATGATCTGCTCTCAGAAGCTAAGTAATCAACGGGCTGTATGTGTTAAAGTATATTATGTATAATAGTATTGCTATGTCAACCTTTAACCTCTTAAACTATGACTAACTGACGGATGACGTTTCTTTCTTGTCTATGAAAAAGTGTTGAGTTACGCGGAAATGTGTTTGTATTATAAACATAATATTGCTTCATTAAATCGTAAAACAACTAAGAGATAACATACAACAAGGCACCCTGATGTCAACTTTCACTATACATTTAGAGAGTATTATGGAGGTTCAATACACTTGTAAACTCATGTTTACAATGTTTACTGAGGTAATAAATCAAGTGAGAAGTAGGGTCATTTTCTCATAGACTTCTATACAATCAGACTTCTTTTAGCAACCAGAGGAGTCGCCCCCTGCTGGCTATTAGAAAGAGACCCGGAGGTTGGAGTATATGCTCCAAAATGATCTTAGATCACGTTCACATACAACGAAACTATTGTGAATTACGTTTTGAGGGAAACATATTTCTCAGTTTCTGCTGTCGTGTGGTGCTTCTTGCAGCACGTTTCTGTATTATGTTGTGTTTTCTCTATTTGGAGAGGTTTTTTTGGGTGAAGATGTCTGCTTAATTTGCTTGTATTTTGTTTTTATTTGCAGTGCGTTGGGCTGTCAGGGCCACCATAGTATTTGATTTAGTTAAACTGTTGACCAAATTCATATATTTGAGGTGTCCAGATAGGATTTAAATGAACAACTGAAACAAATATTTTCCATGGCTATGGTAGAAGAAACAAAGAAATAGAAAAGTGAAGTTTTATTTAGCCTAAAGCTACTTAAAGTGGCAGTATATTTTTGGCATCATTGGGCAAAAATGCCATAATAACCTTTCAGCATATTGTAATTCAAGTGTTCTGAGAGAAAAATAGACTACTGCACCTCCTCATGGCTCTGGTTTTCAGGCTTTAAAAAATCTTTGAAGACTTTGACCAATCACAGGTCATTTCAGAGAGAGAGCGTTCCTATTGGCTGTGCTCCGGTCATGTGACTAGTACTTGGCGTTTCTTCAACAGATTTCACAATGGCGGCGGTGTCACAAACGTTCTCATTTTACAGCTAAACCGTACACTACAAGATGATTCTGAAAATATTTGAGGAGAGAAATAGGCATTACTGTAACATAATATTGATTCATATTTGATCAGCGCTGCCTAGTTTGACCGTTTGGTCGGAGTTTACAGCCGGCTCTCATAGACGGCAGCTGGACAGCAGACCTCAGATCAGCTCTTACTGCTTGTTTTCCTCCGGTAACTGAAATCTTGCAGATGCCATTAGGAGCACCGTAGGACATGGAGGCAAATGATTTTTTTCAGGTTACCTGTTTCATGTACTACTGTCACGATATAGCGACCGTTTTATAAAAATGACTTTTTTTAATCATATTTGCTCCAATCTTGCCTACTTCAGCTTTATCATAAACCAATTTACTGGGCCAGTTCAGTCCTTGTCCATGTTTGACAAGTAAAACAATTACAGGGCGGTCAGACTGTAAAATCTGCAACAAAACCTACGTCAGCCCTCACACATTGGCCTCATCTTTGTTACTTGCTGGTCAATTTAAAAAAGTACATGCATTTTGGCTTATCTGTCTCTGAGATTTCTGCAGGGCGAGACACCACTCACGTTTCGGTGAGTTTGTTATTTGGGGTGAACCAGCCCTTTAACTAGTTCCACCTCTCATTGAAGAGCTTCCGGCTGTTATAATTACCTCAAGTTCAGTGTCTACAATAGTTCAGAATTACATGAAAATTAAAGGATGTTGGTCGTAAAGCTCCTGCAGCCTGTGTGGTCACACTCTCCTTTCAGCTCCATGTATGCTGTGTGAGTGTGTGTGTGTGTGTGTATGTGTGTGTGTAAGGGACCCCCCTCCAGTGGCGTCTACTCTGTACATTCGACTCAATGGCTCCAGTGTTCATATGTGTGTGTGTCTGCATGTGTGTGTATGACTGCGGCACTTAACCCTGTGACCGGTTGTGGAATGAGCTCCACTGAAATCACCGCAGAGCCCCCCCCCACCCACCAAACGGCACCGGCCCGGTGTGTGTTACCACCCCAAGAGAGGCAGACACACCAAACACACACATGTAGACGCTCACACACACAAGCTCTCTGTGTGTGTGTCGTCCAGTGGCGAGATGGTGACGGCGTAAAGCTGCGTGTTTAGACTCTGCCGTCTTTGTTCCTCCCTGATGGAGCCTCCTTCTACCTGCATATGAGGGAGGAAGTCTCCGCTGTTTCCACTTTAAAGCCAGGAAGTGTTTGATTCCCTCAGTTTCCTCCACTACTAAAAGCCCATTTCATCTTTTCCTCCCAAAAACCGCAGAGTGACACAACACTATTATTCCCTCAATCTGCTCCCGCTCTCTGATGCTCTTTGATTCAGCAGGCAGGCCGTTTTCTTTCTGTCACACACTTGTTGCACGTTTACAGCAGAATCACCTGCTGCAGCGTCTGATGTGTCTAATGAAGCTAAACGGAGGCGGCGTGTGCACTGAGGGTGACACAGGTGTAGGGTGAGGGTTAGATTTATATAAGGAGATAACAATGGCCTTTTATAGTCATTGTTGTCCATTGTTGGATGATGATTTCCTCACTGCAAGTTCATTAAAAAGGCCTAAACCCCAAAATACTTGTTTACTTAACGTTAAAGATACAGTCTGTGATCCAAATGAAAACACAAGCTCAACAACTGAAAGCAGCAATGACCCCAAATTGACAAGTCTTCTCACACAAAGACACACATTTGGGCATGTTATATATTGTATTGTTTCTATTTTTTGTTATCGGTAATATTACTGTTTTGTGTATTGTACAAATAGTTTATCATTTGTACTTTGATGCTTTGACAAAATATTTTGTTTTAACTTTCATGCCAATAAAGCCATTAAACTGAATTGACTAATTAGACAGAAACTAAATCTGTTAGTAATGTTTCCTGATGCTGCAACAGGTTTGTTAATGTTGGCAATTAAGAAGCACACAAATTGCTTATTTTCTATCGTATTATGCACCAGAGACCCTCTGTAAAAAAACAGAAATAGTTAAACAGCACAGTTCTTGTGGTGTAAATGTTTTTTTTTAATCAAATTTGCACCTGGATTTACAATTGGGCAACATTAGGATGCTGTGAGGTTGATATAAATGTATCTGGTGTCATAGCTTTTGCACTGAAGTCCATATCAGCACGACTTCTTTATGGCAATACTGCATATATAGTATTTTTTGCATCAATGCGACAAAGTACTTTGTTCTGATCTGATTAGCTAGATTAGTAAAAAACATTAATTTTTTTCTGGTTATTTTAGTCATAAATCGTTTCTTGTAGAAAATGTATCACAATATGGAGTATATCCGTATCGTGACATAACATTACATATACTGTATGAGGATATTTACATAAACCATTCTAGAGCTGCAACGATTAATGAATTAGTTGTCAACTATTAAATTAAGCGCCAACTATTTTGATAATCTATTAATCAGTTTGAATATTTAATATTTAAGAAACAAAAGTCAGAATTCTCTGATTGCAGCTTCTTAATTGAGAATATTTTCTGGCATTTTATAGACCAAACAACTAATCGATTAATCGAGACAATAATCAACAGATTAATCAAAACATATTTAAAAAAAAAGAAGTTAAAAAGCAAAAAATAATGCCCTATAAATATATAATATAATATTGGAATATATACTACTATACTATCCCTTTTTATCTTCCGCCTTCAAAAACACCTGAAGGATGACGAACTAAGTAGGTATCAGACTTCCGTGTCTTCACTCCTCAAAACAACTCTCCATTGATGCCACGCCGTCATTAGCCCCACCCTCCGACCTCCAGCTTCATGAGGTCACGGGGTCAACTCCTCAACAGGCCGACCACCCTACCCCCCCCTCTCTGCAGATGATGGGTGCTTATCAGCCGGCGGTGGGTCAGAGAGCTGTCAGCCGCGCTGAGCTGACGCTTTACGTGAGTGTTATGTATGTATTTGAGTAAACCGATACGTGTGTGCGTGATGTTTGAGGTGGCGAGAGAGGACGTTGTCGCTCAGATAAGACATAAAAAATGAGTCGGCCATCTGAGACCGGCCAGTTACAGCAGGGGTCGTGTAGGGTCAGCGCCACGGCAACAGTGGCAGTCTGCCACACCTCCTGTGAGGGGCTCATGTTAGTATGTGGCCTGTCAATCACGTGGTTACCTGGCAGCCACAGACGGGATGCTGGGATTTACAGTACAGAGTCAGCCCACTGATTTCACTGCTGTTGACATAATCTGTTATTATTTCTGGATGATCCAATCAAGAGAAGAGAGTTTTGATGTATGTAACAGAACAAAAAGTTTATAATAAAGACAAAATATTCAGCTTTCCTTCATCTGCTTCACTAGAAAGTGTTTTCTCTTCCAGGAGAAATCCAATCCTGCAGTCTGTGTAATAAAAGAGCACGCTTTTCTGCAGAGAGGACGTCTCTCTGACTGGCAAAGGAAGGCGAGTTGGTCTATAAAGTAAGACTGTTGAAAAACTAATGCTGTTGCATCTTTGTGTTCCCTTAGCAGCCGCTACATTCACATGACACAAGATGGTCTATTTAAATGATAATTATGGTTTATTACAACTTGGATCTTATGTTCATAATTTTTGGCAATGATTCCTGTCAGTAGTAATAACATTGTGCGTTAATTGCAGACATCTGGGGGCCACAACACTTAAAATATATCTAAGGGACAAAAACACAAATTAAATATACAGATCCATGCATGTAGCTGCTGCATTACAAAGCTAAAAACTACCAACCATCATGAATTTCACCCTGCTAGATGTTTTTATAGGGTGAGGAGGGAGTCCTCTACTGCTTTGGTTGTTAAAAACTGCTAATGTAGCTACTAACTACTGCCACTGACCAGAAGTCACGGCACATCACAAGCTGATACTGGCCATCAATGGCCTTCAACATACTGATGCATTGCAGAGCTGAGTATAATCTTTGCACTATGGGCCTGGAATAAAACTTGAAATACATGTCTCTTTTTAGCCTCCCCGTACAGTTTTGGCCTCTTCGGCGTCTTTCAAGATCTCCAAACTCCTGATTTTCTGCAAGCTGAGCTCTCACTTCTCTGAGTACTTATTCTCCTGATCTGTGTGTAACTACTCACATCTTTTTTTCTCCAAGTATTTCTATAAATTTCTCATCCATGCAGTATCTTGTACTCAGTGGTGGAAGTACATTTACTCAAGTACTGTACTTAAGCACAATATTGAGTATACAGTACTTATAACTTTACTTAAGTATTTCTATTTTAGCTTCTTTATAGTCTACTCCACCGCATTTTGGAGGCAAATATTGTCATTTTTACTCCACTACATTTATTAGTTACTGTGAAGATGTAGATTATTAATGCAAAACATAAATCAAGTAATGCCAACCATGTTTTCTTTACATTAAGAAATATTATTTTTAAAAAGCAATTCCTAAATTGAAAATAGTCCAGGTTTAAGGTTACATGGTATATTCTAAATTTCTACTTTTTGGTACCACTAACAATACTTACTTGTTTACAATACTAAAGCGTGCTACATACATTTCAGAAGTGGCAGACAAAAAAATGTAGTGGCCGGTAGAAACCCTGATATAAAGTAATTCAAATTAGCCCCATAACATTAAAGTGATGTACACATTCACGCATCACTATTTATAATCCAGTTAATACAATATATATGATTCCGAAATGGGCCATTCTGCATAATCACTACTTTCATTTAAGTATGATTTTGAATGCAAGACTTTTACTTGTAACAGAGTATTTTTACACTGTAGTATTGCCACTTTTACTTAATTAAAAGATGTGCATACTTCTTCCACCACTGGTTGTACAACACACAATATAATGTGATATTACAGTATATACGTACAGCTAACACTGAGCAACAAACTTGTGAATCATTTGAATGTAGCCATCATGCCTAATTCAATTGTATTTGTCACTTAGAGATATTTTCTGTATCGTAAACTCTTTTATTGTGAATTCTGAAACATTCGTAATATATTTTGCCATCCAACTGGCTGCATGTGGTTGAATTTCCGCCTCCAAATTGTCCCAAAAAGTATTATTAAGACACTCTGAGTTGTGAAC
>CAKAKR010063865.1:40886-52633 GCA_916700685.1 Adelosebastes latens | reverse complement strand
AATTACATTTACTCAAGTACTGTACTTAAGTACAATATTGAGGTACAGTACTTTTACTTTACTTAAGCATGTCTATTTTAGCTTCTTTATAGTCTACTCCACCGCATTTTGGAGGCAAATATTGTCATTTTTACTCCACTACATTTATTAGTTACTTTGAAGATGTAGATTATTAATGCAAAACATAAATCAAGTAATGCCAACCATGTTTTCTTTACATGAAGAAATATTATTTTTAAAAAGCAATTCCTAAATTGAAAATAGTCCAGGTTTAAGGTTACATGGTATATCCTATATTTCTACTGTCTGGTACCACTAACAATACTTACTTGTTCACAATACTAAAGCGTGCTGCATAAAAACAGAAGTGGCAGACAAAAACAATTCTGCATAATCACTACTTTAATTTAAGTATGATTTTGAATGCAAGACTTTTACTTGTAACATTATTTTTACACTGTAGTATTGCCACTTTTATTTAATTAAAAGATCTGAATATTTGGTTATATACACTGGTTGTACAACACACAATATAATGTGATATTACAGTATATACGTACAGCTAACACTGAGCAACAATATTATAACTTCTGACTCATTTGAATGTAGCCATCATGCCTAATTCAATTGTATTTGTCACTTATGATATTTTCTGTATCGTAAACTCTTTTATTGTGAATTCTGAAACATTCTTAATATATTTTGCCATCCAACTGGCTGCATGTGGCTGAATTTCCGCCTCCAAATTGTCCCAAAAAGTATTATTAAGACACTCTGAGTTGTGAACTTGCTGTGTGCAGATGACACTATTATTGCACTGATATTTCTCAGCCTAATGAAATCTGCTCTGCCTCGCACCGATGGAACACACTGTTAACTTTGATCTCACAATTAAGTCTCCATGAACAGCTAATAAAGCATAATCTGCTCTGTATCTGCGTGTCTGCGCCGGCAGCACAGAAAGCCTTTTAGCATATCTCCGCCGCGGCTTCTTGACTGACATTCTGTTGCTCTGGGCTGAAAACAGTGACTTATTTTTATCACGCCCCAGATAATACAATCAAGTATTAAGGAGTTAAAAATCAAACCGGATCTGCATCGGTTGAGTGGCAGATGAGTGGCAGATGCCTGTGGGGCTTCTACTTATTCAGGCTCTGTCTCCTTTTTCATCCATCTTCTACTTTTCAGTAGACAGGTTGACATCCCTGAATACAAAATACTTTTGTTGCAATCTCCTCAACAGAGGTTGTTCCCGTATTGTAGCCGGGGCTGTTTGGATATTTTCCAATCTTTCATTCACTGAACACAGCAATGTACTCATGATCACTCGTGGACTCTTGGTGCCCCATGTTCGAACAAACTGCAGCAAAAGTGCCCTCTTGGATGCCGCTATGGTAGATAAAACATGATAAAGTGACCTTTAGGGTGCCCTTCCAGTGGAGAAAATGTAATGCAGTGCCCTCTCGGGTGCCCTTCCATTAGAGAAAACGTGATGAAATGCCCTCTAGGGTGCCCTTCCACTGAAGAAAATGTGATAAAGTGCCCTCTATAGTGTCTTTAAATGAAGAAAACATGATGAAGTGCCCTCTAGGGTGCCCTTCCAGTGGAGAAAGCATGATAAAGTGTTCTCTAGGGTGCCCTTCCAGTAGAGAAAACGGGATGAAGTGCCCTCTATAGTGTCTTTAAATGAAGAAAACATGATAAAGTGCCCTCTCGGGTAGCTACAGTGGACAAAATATGATAAATTGCCCTTTGGGTGCCCTTCCAGTGGAGAAAACATGATAAATTGTCCTCTAGGGTACTCTTCCAGTACAGAAAACGTGATGAAGTGCCCTCTAGGATGGCCTTCCAGTGGAGAAAACATGATAAAGTTTCCTCTCGGGTACCCTTCCACTGAAGAAAATGTGATAAAGTGCCCTCTATAGTGTCTTTAAATGAAGAAAACGTGATGAAGTGCCCTCTAGGGTGCCCTTAAAATGGAGAAATCATTCCCCATTGCATGCAGCTGGTGCCCTTTTTTATTTTTTTCCGCCCCTCCCCGTCAGACAGCTTGAATCCGCCACTGCTCATGATGTCACCTTTCTCTTGATAGCTCTCATAACCTTTTCATACATTTGGCTGTAATGTCCCCACACTTAATGACGGGGCCAGAACAATCAGAGATTTCTGCTCTATGATAAGACCAATCAAAGGAAAATTGTGGCCTTTTATTTTTGCGATCTGTTCCCGTTTCCTTCGGAAAAAAAATGACACAGGCGCGAGCAGACAGACGGTAGCAGTTTGCCG
Source organism: Adelosebastes latens (assembly GCA_916700685.1). NCBI lineage: Eukaryota > Metazoa > Chordata > Actinopteri > Perciformes > Sebastidae > Adelosebastes > Adelosebastes latens. The sequence goes on along the minus strand of CAKAKR010063865.1, from coordinate 50,347 downwards.
CTGTATGTTGGAGAATTGATAAGGAATGTTTTCCACATGAGTATTTTCCTCTCATGCTGCGACAACTTGGGCCAAATCTGTTAAGCCATTTGTACATTTGTGTGCTGATGTATATGTGTGATATGTATATAAACTATACAATTACAGCAATAGTTCACATACAGTTTATCTTTCCAACCTCGAATATGCTTCTCTTTTTCATCATCAAACAGTTTTAAAAAGCCATCCAGGTCGTAACGAGGAAGCACTTCATCAAGAGGAAGAGTTACCACAGGAGGTTAAAAGTTAACGCTCCAATCAAGTCCTCATTGTCACAAAAACAACAGCACTTTCTCTGTCATCCAACCGCACACTTTTCATCTTACACCTGTTGTTTTGGTTGGAAGAAATACTTCTAGGTCGGGGAGATCTAACAATAACATAATCTGTTTTCATGGATAACAGTTAGTGATGGATATGTTATTGAAGGAAGAGAAGCAGATAAGATTATAGCGTCTAATGAGCAGCGGCCTGAGTACATCTACTGGGACCTGAACGTCAGAAGACATGATTTTATATTTGAATGTAGTGTAATGTGGTAGAATATGTGAGAATTGCAATATTTTTTGGAATTATTTATGAGGTTATCTACAATCTCAGTGGCTCCTGCCTGTTATGAATAATGTCTTAATATGTTTCAGTTGGCTTCAGAAAGGTTTGATTCTTTTTGTTTAGCCGCTATCTTTGATCATGAATAATCCTCCGAGGGGTTCTCGCAGGACAAAACGTGACCTCAAGAAGAAAGAAAAAAAGGTAAAGTATTCAGAATTTCTGCTTTAAATGCTATTTAATTCATAGCTAATGAAGTGTAAATTGAATTTGCTTCTAGAAAAAAGTTATTTGCATGCGGCGACTCACGCGCTTGGCTACTAGTGGTCAAAAACAGACCGGGTACCTTTAAAAAAGTAAATTCTTGTCCTCGGAAACAACATATTGACAGAATTTTCTCAACTCCAGGTCCCCTTACTGACCTTTTCCCAGAACGTTTAACCACATCTCAAGGCTATCTGAGAAAGCTGTAGAAGAAAAAGCAAAAAAGTGGATATTTTGTCTGAAAATTAGAGGGTAATTCAACATTAAATAACTACGCAGTGTTTTTAAAGTTGCATAATGTTATAACTTACAGCCCAATGTGTGAACTGCATGCTCATTCTTTTAGGCTTTTAGACAACATAAAGACATAATTTTAATATTCAAATGGATCTTTTAAACCTAATTGAAAGGTTGAATTCAATAATTGGAATAATTACATAAAACTCTGGACCAATCTCCATACAAAAATGATCAAAATAGACAGTGAATACAGCTTAAATCCGTTGTTGTGTGCAAGTAGTAGGGCTGTCCTCGACCAAAGAAATTCTTAGTTGACTAACACTCGTACAAGTTTGTCGACAGATCTGTAAAACTGAGTTTCTCCACAAAGAATCACACAAAAGCACCAGTTTAAATCTTCTGTTTACCAGAGATGTGCTCATAAGTTTCTTGGAAATAAGTCATTCAGCATGAGAAAAGCATAAAAAATGAGTAATTGACTAAAGAAATCTTATAAGTCCAAAACAACCGATTAGTCGACTTATTGATTATGAGGGGAAGTAGCAAGTATTTCAACAAATCATCATTAGAAACTAACATAAATTACATCAATAATTGGATACAGCATGATTTGATAACATGTTAATAATAATAATGTGAGGCCACAGAAAGCAGCCAATCAAAATTTGGTGTCTGTTCTCTTTGATAAAAGTAATAAATGTTCTTCAAAAAGTTCAAACTGCATAATAGACCCATTTTTCCTTCAACAATCTGTAACTCATAGTTTCATTCTGCTTACTCTTGAAACAATATCCCGACCTTTCATCAGATGTGTTGACTGCGTCAGACTCCGTTTCGCCTGAGAGCAACTCTTCTATCTGCTCTGCCCGTGGATCTTCTCTCTCCTTTATCAATTCTTTTTAAACATCAGCTTTTCAAAAGCTGTTGGGGATGTGATGTGAAAGGAGGGCAGTTTGAATATTCTCAAAGCTTTTTTCCTTTTAAAGACAGGCCTAAAGCATCATCTGCAATTACACTATTCGTTGTCAAATATGTTTGCATATTCAATATGAAAAAAAAAAAAACCTGCTGGATGTGGCTTAATTTAAGCAGCCTCATAGGCGACATGCAAACTCTTCAACAATGTGCTGGAGAGAGATACCTTATTAGCCTTATTATCATTACTCCTCCTGATCGCTCTCCTCCACCAGATTGTTGTCCTTCACCTAACTTTCCTCTTTATCGTGTAGACACAGACCAAATAAACTCTGCAGACGCCCGTGGCTCTCCGCTGAGAAACAAAGTTGGTCGGTTGTGAAAATAAAATTATGAGACCACTGATGCCAGGACTGACTGAGGAGTGGGCTATGTTCTGACAGGTGTGGTGTCGAGTCAACCGAAAGGCAAAGATGTTTCTGAATTAATGAGGCCAGGTGATGGAGAGAAGGAGCCAACACTCCCGCCTGCAGTTTACTGGAGGCCTGGTGTGCTTCTTATTTAAATAACTGCCCTTGATCTCGCTGATCACTAGGCTATAGGCTACTTAATTAAAACTAACAAGCAGTGCATTAACACCCTGCCGGCACGCTGACACCGTCAACCTGCTTGTGTGTAAGCAGCACCCCGGGGAGACGGTGCACGATTCCAGATGCAGGTAGAGTTGATTTAAAATGCCAAAAAGAAAGATGGCAGGTTTGTGCAGCCTGATTGAAAGCAAAGACATGTGTGTAATATATATGTGTGTGTGTGTGGTGCCCTCAGAATAAAGGCAACATGCCCGTCTAAGGAAGGCCAGCCTTGAGCTTTATAGACGCTTTGATCAGAAAGGCCGGTTCATCTTTACCTTCTCATGGACGCCATCACTGGATGCTGATGGTGCCGTGCATCGGTCTCTCTGAAGAGACACCAAGGAAATAAGGTGGAAGGAAACATGTAACATGTCAGTTTTACCGTGCTTAAAGGGTCACTTTGGTATTTTTCGACCCTATTGTCCCACGTTTTTGTATCTAAGTGACTAATGGGGACAACACTCTTTGAAATTGGTCCAGTATTGAGGAAGAACGATGCAGACGGCAGCCACTAAACGGGCTGTAATGTAATCATTTGGGGCAACCTGGTACCGTCAGTTTACGTCCACTAAAAGTGCTAGTTTTACCACTGACAGGCTCAGATTGGAAGTGTCTGACAACATTATGGAAAGGACCCTACAGAGAAATGAAACGTGTTTTTTTTTACTACTTGATCTGGTCTGTTTGTTGTTGTGTGTTTCGCTCAGGGAAGTCTTGTTCTGAAAAACTACACTTCTGCACCTCCTCATGGCTCTGTTTGCAGGCTTTAATAAATCTAGCCCGTGACGGGAGACTTTGGCCAATCAGGGGTCATTTCAGAGAGAGAGCGTTCCTATTGGCTGTGCTCCGGCTGGTGGGCAGTGCTTGGTATTTCCACAGCAGATCTCAACATGGTTGACGGGTCACAAACTTTCTCATTTAACAGCTAAACAGTACGCTACAAGATGTTTCTGAGAACATTTGAGGAGAGAAATAGGCATTACAGTAACAGAATATTGATTCATATTTGATCAGCGCTGCCTAGTTTGACCGTTTGATCGGAGTTTGCGTGTGATTGACAGCTGCTCAGAGATGGCAAGGCTCCAGCTCGGCTCTGAATGGTTATTCTCCTCCGGTCTGTGAAATCTTGCAGATGCTGTTAGGAGCACCGGAGGACACCGGAGGACACCGGAGGACACAGAGGCACATGATTTTTTTCAGATTACCTGTCTAATGCACTACTGTCAGGATATAGTGTTCGTTTTATAAAAATAACTTTTTTTTAATCATATTTGCTCCATTTCTACCCACTGCAGCTTTAAGGATAACACAGTTAAGTTAAAGGAATCTTATTTCCATTGTGGTCCTCTAGATTAGCCGAGAACCTAACAAATTATACAAAGTTGTGAAGCAGAACTTTTTTCTTCTTTCCTGCCTCATTAATCATCTCACGGCCCCCCAGATTTATCCTGAGGTCCTATGAAGGGGCCCAAAGCCTTAGGTTGGAAACCACTAGTTTAAATAAACTGACATATATAATAACACATCAGTCACAGGGGCCATTTTTTTCTGCAGAACGAGTATTTTTTATACTTTAAATACTGATAATACTTCTGTAATTTTACTTTAAGATGTAGTATTTTAAATGCAGGACCTTTACTTGTATTTAAGTATTTGCACATCTGGATATTGGTACTTTTTCTTAAGAAAAGGGGTGTGCATACTTCTTCCACAGAGTAAGGAGGAGTGATGCCCCTTCTGAGTAAAGTAACTAGTAATCTGTTTCCTTCAGAGTAATGAGCCCCTCCACTGTGTTTGTGAATGACTTTGTGACGACCTCTGTTGCAAATGTCCCCCCCCCCCCCACCCCTCCCTCATTCGCAGAAAATGGAAATGGCTTAGCACTATCACCGTTGCCCCGGCAACCATCTGAGTCCCCCATCTCGTGGTGGAGAAATGAGTTCTGAACAGGCTCGAGAGAGGCAGGGATTAAACATGATCCCGCGGACGGACTGTCAATCAAAACCACAACTCTACAACCTCCTTCCACTCACAAAAAAAACAAAACAACACACTGCAACCTAAAAGGTGTGCTTTTATTATGAATCATCTGTCAGAAAATAAAGGAAATTACACTGATAATGAATCCTGGTGCTGTTTGTAAGCTATTAAAGCAGCAGCAGCAGCAGCAGAGAACTAAAAACAAATCCGTTATCCTGCAGCGGATTTAGTGGTGGTCGTTATATTCCAATGCCAAGAGGCGATGGATTAATTTAATTAGCCTGGTGAAGATTAATGACAATGCATAGGCCTTCTGTAGATAAGGCTATACACTGGGTTATTTTCAACACGGCCGTGTGTCTAATTTGGGAAAGTGGGGAGTGTGGTAAAATTAGTATAGTGTGGATTTTTTATAACCTTGGCTTTGCATTTATCTGTGGAGATAAATCTGAATGATGAGGTTCAGTAGCATCACATTGAATTCACTTCTTTTAGGGGATGTTTTCTTCTGAAATACAGGCTAATTGTTGTTTGTTTGCATCATTGGACCAAAACATCACAGAGGAACAGTTTGCTGTTATTAAAGAATACATGTCTTATAGCAACACAATGATATACAGTATATATTGTGCTGAAAAAGGTGCAACAAATGTGTGTTTACGCACCATATGATCAGCTTTAGTGCTGCATCTTCAGCTCAACCTCCATGTTCTTAAATGTATGGCATTAATAGCTGTGTATAAAATGTTTATTTTACAATATTAGTATACAATATCAGTACAGAAGATATATAAGAGAGTGCTGCAGCCTTGCTGGTTTTAAATTCAACATGAAATCACAGCTAAAATCAACCCAATCATGTCCCCATCACATGAACGCAAACACTTGATGTGTCTTATAATGTTGTGAATTCTTGTGGTTGTTGTTGTGCTGCCTTAATGTTGTTGTTTATTTGTATTATTGGACCTCCACTTCACTGAGGAACAGAGTAGATGTATGCTGCTATTAAAGAAAATGTGTCTTATTCCAATACACTGATATGCTGTGCTGAAAAGGTATAAACATGTGTTAAACATGTGTATTTATGCACCGTATGATCAGCTTTAGTGCTGCATCTTCAGCTCAACCTCTATCTTCTTAAACGTATGGCATCAATATCTGTGTATAAAATGTTTCTGCTCTTTATTTTACCATTTTAGTATATTATTAAACAATATCAGTACAGTAGTTATATAAGAGAGTGCTGCAGCCTTGCTGATTTTAAATTCAACATGAAATTATGGCTAAAATCAACCCAATCATGTCCCCATTTCATGAACACAAACACTTGATGTGTCTTAATGTTGTGAAATCTTGTTGCTGATGGTGTTCTTGTTGTTGTTGTAAAGTGAATATGTAATGTTACTGTCTTGTAATTGTGTTAATAACAAAACAAAAACAAATAAAAATATATTTCTTTTGTTATTGATATACTAAACCTGAAAAGACTGACAGTTTTTGAGGTTATGGTCATTGTCGACTCACAACAGCATTATTAACTCTTGCAGAATTCATTATAGTGGTGTTACTGTCAGGGCTGGCTTCAGGCCATGTAGGCGGTCGCCTAGAGCGCCACCTTCTGGGGGGAGCTGGTCGCCCTCTAAAAAAACACTAAATAAAATAAAAATAAGTAAATAAATAGATAGATAGATAGATAGATAAATAGATAAATAGATAAATAGATAAATAGATAAATAGATAAATAAATAAAAATGCCGGTGAGCGCCCTTCCTAATTTTCTGCATTGGGGTAACAAATGAACAAGTAAATAAATAAAGAAAGACAGAAATACACTTTTCACCTCTGTGGGGGCTCCAAATCCAATTTTTTTCTAAGGGCACCAAAAGGGCTGGAGAGGGGCGGCCCTGGTTACTGTAACTTGTAGTCACCAGTGATGCACTAAGAAACCACCAGTCTAAATACACATCAAAAGTATCCTCAACTCAGTTCATTTTAATGTCATAATTGCACATTATTTTGATGGTTTATTATATTATGTATGTCTCAAACTGGGCTGTAAGTTCAGTAAACAGTGCTGCAAACTCTCCACATTGACAAGACGTGATCAATTATTAGATAAGGATACAAAACTTAAAAAATAAAATCTTTCAGTAAAGCCAAAGACTGGGGTTGGGTCACTGGAATAAGATTTATGTATGTAATATATTAATTTCTGTTTAATTAATGTTTTTTTTTTTTTACTTGCATAATCATTTGATGGTATACTATATTTGCTGCCAAGACTGACCATTTTATTAATATATAATGTTTGTTATAATTGGGAAAATCCTATTGTTAAAAAAGAAAGAAAATCTTTCTTTTCAAATAAAGCTTAATATTTGCCTGATGGTGTCTGTTTTTTTAAATATGAATGATGACAGCTAAATTCACACGCTGAAAATAAAGAATCCCTGCTCTCCTGCAGAAGTAATCCCATTACAGTAACGCATTACTGGTGCCAGGCTGGCACAGAGAGAGAGGAGAGAGAGAGAAAGAGAGAAAGAGAGGGAGCAGGAGGGCGGGGAGAGTGAGACCCCCATGCAATTTGATATTTGCCTCTTTGACAGTCATTTAAAGGGGATCTGGAGAACCCGATAGCCGGGGACTTACACCCCTCCAAAGGCTTTCGGGACACTTTAGCCCGGCTCGGCTCGGCCCCGCAGCGCCAGAGAGTCGCCAGGCAGGGTGTAAACGTTAAATGTTAGCTATTTGTTCCGTGGATTGCGAGGAAAATCAAGCCTTCATTCATTCTTTTCTTTGTGTGTGTGTGTGTGTGTGTGTGTGTGTGTGGAAACCCTCCTCCCACTCCGGTTCCCCCCCATCTCTCCTCTTTCTTTTCCAGACTCCACAAACAGTCATTGACTAAAGCAGCTTAGGGAGTCTCCTAATAACGCATTAAAAGCAAGTTTATACAGAGAAAAAGAGAGAGGAAAAAGGGAAATATTTTGTAATTGCTGAGACTGTACAGACAAAAGAGTCCTGACGCAGGAGGTTATCTGCTTATGGTGGCGGTTCCTTATCAGTTGGATAAATATTTGTATATCATGGCCAACTGGGGACTCTGCACAAACCCTCTGACGTGTTGTTGTGATTGCTGCAACACAGGTGATCTACAGTGAGATAGCTATACTGTAGTGGAGCAGCAGCAGTGTGGGAGGTTAAGATGCTCCTGCAAAAAGCTAATTTCTTCAATTATGAGGTTAAAAGAGTGTGTTTTAATGCTCATTAAATTGGAGAGTACATTCCCCTGCAGATAACAGGCAGGTTGCATTGTGCTGGTGTCTCCTGGGAGGACTGAGATGTTTGTCCCCCCAACTCCCCAGCCTCGCATCTCATTAAGCTCCACATCTCTATCTTGCAGCATCATATATGGCCTGTGAAAGATTTTCTGTCACAGGGGCTATTTTGGAGGAGAACCCCTTTAAGCAACAACCGACGTGATCTGGTTGTTGTTCTTTTTATATGAAACCCCTCACTGGACTCCCAGTGGCCACCCAGTCCAGGATTATTCTGCTGCAGCCAGGAAAAGAGGAGGAGGAGGAGGAGGAGGAGGATGAGGATGAGGAGGAGGAAGAGGGAGGGTTTGCCGCCTGTAAGTGTCCATCCCCGGTTTATTTGACATGGCAGTGTCCCTGGGTATAAAAACCAGATAAACATCTGGCGGTGTTGCCAGGACATTGGGAAAATGAGGGATTGGAGGGAGAGAGAGGCAGTGAAAGAACACAAAATCATAATGAGAAGAAAGATGGGCAGAGAGAGAGAGAGAGAGAGATGCTGATCAGCTAATTACAGCTGCAAATAAAATGCAAATTTATCCTGGCACGGTGAGCATGCACAAGTTTAAACATAGCGCCATCCAAAAAATTCAGAGCTGCAGCAGGCACTGTGCCAATGACGACTTCCAAACAAAGAATGATTATCCAATAATAATAATAATAATAATGTATAAAACATTATTGTATTAGCTGCTGCACATTGCATCCTGGTGGTTAATAATAATAATAATAATAATAATAATAATAATAATAATAATAATATATAAAATATTATCATATTAGCTGCTGCACATTGCATCCTGGTGGTTAATAATAATAATATATAAAATATTATTATATTAGCTGCTGCACATTGCATCCTGGTGGTTAATAATAAAAATAATAATAATAATAATAATAATAATATATAAAATGTTATTATATTAGCTGCTGCACATTGCATCCTGGTGGTTAATAATAATAATAAAAAAAAGATGGCACACTTCCCAACAACACATGATCATCCACAATCCAACAATTACAGTTCCCCCACACTGTATAGTCTCCCTCCACCTTATAGTGATTAATGATACATCACCACCCAAAGATTAATCATGGAAAATTAAAAAAAAAAAAAGAAATCTTGGAGGTACTCATGAGAACTCGATCAGGTGGGCTCTGGATGGAGAGGAGGTGGTGGAAACGAATTAGCTCCATCGAATCTTTTTAGATGCAAATATTTTGTTATCTCCACTTTGCTGCACTGTTTTTCAGTGTTTATGATTAATTATCTCTTCTTGGTGAAAAATAAATCATGCGAAATTAGGATCTAGCTGACTCCACCGGGCGTATAAGCAGCGATGGCAGGTCGATGCTGTTAATTTCAGGTTGAAATTGACACACTAATTATAGCTGCAGAGTGCTGCTGGAACACTAGCAGGCAAGATTATACCTCTGTGCTTCTATTTTTTTTTTTTATCAGATCCCCCCCCTTATATTTTACCAATTAAAAATCGTAAAGGCATTTCATTGCCCCAGGATAAAAAAA
>CAKAKR010063865.1:0-40866 GCA_916700685.1 Adelosebastes latens | reverse complement strand
AAAAAAAAAAAAAAAAAAAAAAGCAGCCTCTCTCCTAACATGGCCATCACTTTCCCCCATCAGATTCATTGTGATGTATTAGATGCAATAAATTATCCCATGTAACAAAACATGGCGAGCTGAAAGGCTGATAATCTGCAGAGGGGAGATAAGGATTCATTATTCCAAATCATTATGAATCCAGCGTTTGGCTGTGACTTCTTTCTTAATCAGCTTCTGTGATCCTGGATACGTGAAGGGAGCAGATAAGAGCAGAGTCGTTTATAATTCTCCACCACCTCGGCCTAATATTTTAAAATAAAATCGGCAGGGAGAAAAAAAGAAAGAAAAAAACAGCACATTGGCTTAACGTTTTTGGAGAGAGGGTTGCACTAGAATAATAAAACACATTGAGAAAAAAATAAATAAGTAAATAGATAATACGTGGCCCCATACATTTTTTGGAGGTGTTTTGTCTCAAATTAAGGTCATCTTATTCGACATTTACAGCGAGGAATTGTGTAGGCAGGGAGATATATACTGCAGCATTTATTTCACATTTTGGAGTGGGATGTGTCTAATAAAATTTAGGGCTATAAAAGACGGTGACCGTAAATGATTTACTCCGTTTAAATGCACTAAACGGGTGCAGAAAAGCCCCGGTGCAAAGAGGTGGCTTATACAGATAAATGATGCTGCTGCTCGGTTTCAAAACTGCAAAATTAACTCTTAAAATAAAAAAAATGTGCTGCATTTAATCAGAATATAAAAGGTGACATTGTTGCAACTCTTTTTCTATATCTGCTGGGGAGATTCTAAATAGAATGTGCGTCAAAATTCTACATTCGATTTTACGCACGCGGGAAAAAGAGGAGTGACTCCCGTTCTAGAACGGTTCGAGGAGCGCAAAACGGACACTATAGTATATACCTCTAATAATGTGACACAGTGTGTTCTAGAAGGTATAACACCATTTACAGTCTCCGTTTATAATTAAGACTCCACAAAAATCTGCACCCTCCTCCTTTCCAAAATAAATCATTTTATACCCCTTTAGAAATTAAAAAAAATATTTTTCCCCCCCTTATTTATTTGTATTCCAAACACCAAATTGATTCTCCCTCATAATTAATCTTTTTTTATTACACCAATAATATGCTTTAATCATCTGCAGCATAAATAACCGTTTTCTATCAAAGCAAATCAGTATGCGCATTTATTTATCACCTTTTATACATTGAAATGGAAGAGCTAATAATTCACCCCCAAAAATAAGCAGATTATTAAATCATTTACTATCTGGATTTGTTATTTTTTTTGCAAATTCTATTTAGATGATGAAATACTAATTCCACAAATGAAAAGCTCCACTGAATTATTCATTGGTTTATTATAAAAAAAAGGCACATTTTGGCTGTATTCGTATAGTTTGCGCCAATTATCTTTAATTTATTACCTTAATTGAATTCCCCAAAGATAGATTTGGGTGTGATCAGTTTACAATTCTCCTCCGAAGAGTCAAGAGAGATACCAAGCCTGCAGCATCCTCCCTCTCCTCCTCTCTCCTCTCCTCTCTCTTCTCCTCAGTGCATTTCACAGAGAGAAGGATCGGATTTGCTTGGTGCTCCTTTCAATGAACCATGGTGTCAATAAGCAGGCTATAGCAGGCCTCTCTGGGTTAGTGCATGTGGAAAGCTTTTTGCCTTTTTCAGAACAAACTAGCCACAATGCAGCTCCATAGCTCCAGATCCCATATTGCTATATGGACAAGATTTCACATTTTGTTTGCTTACACATTGTTCAAATGTAGCTCTAATTGCAGCAGCAGCAGCAGCAGCAGCTATATGGCTTCATCTGTCCTTTGTGGCAGCAGAGGAGAGAAAAAAGGATCCTCTTCCAGCACAAAAGGAGGTGCAACATTTTGTGTGTCACGGAGAGACAGAAATATCTGCAGAAGAGGCACCATTTCTTATTAGTTGGCTATATACATGATACAACAACATGCTGAATTCAGGCACAAAATATTCATTCATTCATGGTTTATTTAATAGGGACCAATACAATGTACATAGACAACTTAAAAACAGCTATCTGATGCCAGTATCATAGTGCTTATAGCGGATGCTAATTTGCAACACCTGTCCCTAGAAGGCCTTTTTGTGAAAATAAGAGATTAAAACAGGAATAGCCTTCTATTTGAACCATTAAAACAGATTTTTTCATATCTAACCACGTTAATACGTATTTTATGCCCTATATCTACAGCTCATTGACACCTGATTATAGGGATGTTTGTGCGTAAAGCAGTGGGCGTCACCTGGTGTGGGCAGGTGTTGCGCATTAGAATAGAAATATTATAATAAAAATAATTTAAAAAAATAAAATAATCTATATTTGGGATCACAAAGTGGGAACATTTAATGTAAAAAATATATATTATTTTATTATTAATTTATTGATATTACTTTTATTTATAGAAATATTATAATAAAAATATTTTTTAAAAACAAAATAATAAAAGCTGTAATATTTGGGATCAAAAAGTGGGAGCATTTAATGTAAAAAAAAAAAAATATATATTATTTTATTATTATTAATTTATTGGCATTATTTCTAACCTGTGATGCTTTCAGACCCGGAAGAGCTCGCGTGCACATAACAGTAAAAGAGGCCGTCTTTGGTTGGCCCAGATGCGCGTGCAGAATGCCCGGTAGCCAGATGTGTGCGCGTGTCTCTCCTCGCTGTTATATGATGATGTGACCGAGGGCGCGCGCACCACCACCACCACCACTGTGTGAGAGAGAAAGAGAGAGAGAGTGTTTTCTCTCCTCTGTCGTCTCTCTTTTCTCTCTCTGTGTCTCTCTCTAAATGCCATCGGCGCTTCCATTTCTATGTCACTCTTTTCTTCACATCTGCAGGAAAAAACCCACCAAGCGTCCACTATACAGGTCAGTAAATATTTACATTTCATCCTTTAAATGCTCTCCAAATCTGCTGCTGCGCGCTTTGGAGAGCGCACTGCTGCTCGTCTATATATGAATGATGGGAAACTTTTGAGGTTGCATGTTAGATTGCATTAAAATAAGAGAAGCAAAACGAAAAAACAGAGCTGGAGAGAGGAAGCTGTTGGGTTATTTCTCTCCACATGCGCAAAAACTACAATATCCACCCATCAACATCCGCCATTGTTGCCTTTTAACGTTGCTGTTTTGTTATTTTTCCACTTCACACATTTTGGGGTGTTAAAAAAACAAACATTTCTTCACATATTTAGCCACCTTACCTCCAAAACCAGCCCCATAAAAAGCGCAGATGAGGTGTTTTAACGAGCCATTATGGCGCTGCAGGTTGGAGGTACAAGCAGGCAGGATCCCATACAAGCCGTGAAATTGATCTGATTACCTTCTTGCCAGAGGGTCATAAAAAAAAAAAAAAGGAGTTGCTGAGGCTGCGTTATTAGTTTCCTCCATCTCGTCTTTTGGTCGATATGTCTTGATATGGTGGAAAGAGAGAGAGAGAGCGAGAGAGAGAGAGAGAGAGAGAGAGAGAGAGACTGTTAGAATGAATGGGATGCACAATTAAGGGCATCACACGCGCACTGTGCCATGAGCTCCAAACGTTATATGCATGCAGTGCGCACACTTATTGGTGCTATTTTTAATATTTTTTTAATATTTTTTTTTCTGTTTTGATAAATACAGAAAGGTCATAATGTTATTAAAAATAATATTAAATCTATAAAAAAAAACAGCCTCCTCCCCTCCCCCCTTTTTTATTTTCTATTAACTAATTTGTTGATTTCATTTATCATTACTCTCGTATTTTTGTACTATTATTTTTTAGTTATTTTTTTTTGTTATGTGTTTTTTTTTGTTTTTTTTAACTCTACTCTTTCTTTTTGTCATTATTATTATTATTGTTATTTCTTTTCCTGGTTTTGTTTCGGTTTTGAATGTTGAGGTTGTTTTCTCTTATAGTGTACTTGATGGGTTTGTCTGTAAAGCTCATCTACTTAAAAGTTGGTTTATAGACTGTTGTAATTACAAAACAGTGGATTGCATATATGAAAACAGCCCTGAAAAAAGGGGAAAAATAAAGTATAAAACAGCCTGGAATGTGACAAAGAGGGACATATTTTGCTTTATTATAAGACTTTTACGCACAGATTTTAAAATTGTGAGCTCAAATTTAAATTATAGTGATAATAATAGAATTAATAAATAATCCAAAATGTGTTTCTGTTGTGGGATCCAGTGTAAGCTAAGAGGTGAAAAGGCCTCCGTATATATACGCTAAATGAAAGATTACATCAGTGTGTCTGGCGAGAAGCGATATAGACACTGATAAGCATCACGAGGAGTCACTCAATTGGCACACACCGTTTTGTTTTTCTTTTTCGATGGGAATGAATGACACAAAATACGATTTTTTTTTTTAAAACACTCGAAGAAAAAATACGATTTTCTCTCCTCCAGCTTTCTCATTTTAAATCATTCTAGGAAATCCACGTCAGGTTTCAGTTCAGACGCTCGAATCGACGAGCAGATTTCGACGCCCTGGTTTTATTCTAAGAAGCCGATCTGGTTCACATGCTGACAGAGAAAGAGCATGCTGCTTTTTCTTGAAAAGACTAGAAAGGTGACAGATGACTCACATGGTATGAAGTGTGTAACACCGGTTTCTAAATGTATAAAAGAGCATTTAACCAGTAATCTATATATCACTGGTACACAGTGTGACTCGCCTGTAGCAGTTTTAATCACTGACTCTTTTAATCATTTGTTATTCACATGTATCGAGTGTGTTCTCATCCTTTCACTCCTATTTTCTCTCCATTTTGTTTTATTTATTTTTTTATTTTCTTATCAAGATGAAAGGTTATACTGGCCTTTTAGTCGAGGATTAATAAAAATGAAAGCAAAAATATGACCCGGATACTAAAGCTTTTGATGCATCAGGCACTTAATGAAATAGTAAACACACATTTTAGATGATTATTTAACATTATTAATATTGTAAAATTGTATATTTTGTATCTGCTCTTGTTTCTAAGTAGCATTTACTGTATATGTCCTGCTATTTAAATGTATTATAGCAGTATAGTAGTGGTAGTATTAGCAGTAGCAGTAATAGTATTCTTCTTCTTATCACTACTACTATTATTAGTAGCAGTAATAGCAGTCTTGTTATTATTATCATTATGATTATTATAGTAGTAGTGTAGTCTTCTTCTTATTATCATTATTATTATGATTATTATAGTAGTAGTAGTAGTAGTATTAGCAGTAGTAATAGTATTCTTCTTCGTATTATTATTATTATTAGTAATAGTAATAGCAGTATTAGCAGTAGCAGTAATAGTATTCTTATTCTTATTCTTATTATTGTTATTACTACTACTATTATTAGTAGCAGTAGTCGTAGTAGTAGTAGTCTTCTTCTTCTTCTCCTCACTATAATAGTAGTGGTAGTAGGCTAGTGGTGTTATATTACTATTATAATTTATTATTATTATTATTATCATCATTATAGTTGTGTGATTTTATCTCCTGACCTGTGATGAATCAGCTGACGGAAGGAAACTGTTATTTATGTGGAAAGACAATGATTGTAATTTGCTGATGAGGTCACACACACACACACACACACACACACACACACACACACACACACACACACACACACACACACACACACACACATAGAGAGAGAGACGTTATCTATAAAACATTTCATCCCCCACACACTGGCAGCAGTGGAATAATCCGTTCGTGTCTTAAATTCTCAGCCGCAGTGTAGAGAAAGAAAAGTGTGCCATGTCGTTGATTTTAATCGCAGCTGGCTTGACATAATCACACATCTGTGACTGGCCCATCGCCTACTTTTATGAATCAACCTTTTACGCACCAAACACCGCCTGCTATTTGTAGGCCATTAAAGGTCCCATATTGTAAAAAGTAAGATTTTCATGTCTTTTATATTATAAAGCAGGTTTAAGTGCGATATAAATACTGTGAAAATATAAAAACGCTCAATATACAGAGAAATACACACAGCTCGTATTCAGAAATTGTGCGTTTGAAACAAGCCGTTAGAATTTCTGTCCATTTGTGATGTCACAAATACACAATATTTAGATCATCACACGGTTTTAAACATAAACATTCTAAATGTGTCCCAGTTTATTTCCTGATTGCAGTGTATGTAAGTGACATCAGCTGACAGGAAGTACACATGGACCCAAACTGTTGCCAGGCAACGCAATTCTGTTGTGATTCCGTCGTTGAAATGCACTAAAACGGAGCGTTTCAGACCGAGGGTAAATGGAGGTATATTCAGGCAGACCGTATGAGGAAAATAAAGTTTTTTTTGAACATTAAAGCATGTAAACATGTTCTAGTAGAAACACAAAATACAAGTATGAACCTGAAAATGAGCATGATATGGGACCTTTAACTTCCAAAATAGACCCAACGCATGCAGGGTTTCGCATTATACACTCACACACACACACTGACAGAGAAATTCCTCCCTCTTTGGAGATTTTGGGATTATAAATGACAACTTTTTAAAGAGAGGCAGCCTTATTCCGGTGCTGAATAATAAGCTCCAGCGTTATTGACACCGAGGCTGTGGGAATCAAGGCATGGGAAAAAACTCCATGTCCCCATTCTCTAAGCTTTCGATACATCCAGTCTAGGAAACAAAAAAAACATAATCTACATTCACCGTCATGTGTTGCCTCTGAGCACCTATAACTGGGACTTTGATGGATAATGGCTGCAAGATACTTTTTCCAAGAGGATAATTACACGAGTCCACTGACAGCTTGACAATGGCAGCTACAGCAGTTTGCATCCAAGTTCAGTCTCAGGTTTGCATCCCTCTCTCTCTCTCTCCAGGTATAGGGCCATCCTGGAGAGAGAGATGGAGAGAGAGAGAGAGAGAGAGAGCTTTGCCAAGTCTCGCTCAGTCTGCGCTCCCACAGCCTCCATATCAAAGAGGAGTGGGAATAAACTGGGAATAAACTGGGAATTAGACGCATAATGGAGTCATCACCTGCGCACCCTTAATTGTGTTTAAATTAATCATTCAAATCTTAACAACACAGTATAGTGTGAGCTATGCTTGGTTTCCTATACTGTCCAAATGTGGCAGTAAGTCCTATTTTCATATAAATAATGCAAAAAAACACAAAACGTCTCCCTCTCACTCACATCTGAACTGTCACAAGAGTCTCTAAATATACATGTATATACATACAAATATACATATATGCAAATACACAAAAACTAAAATAACCCCATCCATGTGGAATAATGGCATTTCTGGATCTGAAATCATAATTTCATATAAAAATGTATAAAAAATCAAAGTAAAAATCAAAGGAATTGGTGAGAAAAAAAAACATGTGATGCCTTGTGTTTAAATTAATAATGAAAAAACAACCTTTATGTGCACTGATAGTCTATTTGCATGCGTTTTTTTTGGTGCAGCCTATACATTAAACCGACCCCTATCTATCTATACCTGTCAGGATAAAGCTGATACCTATACGTGGTGCTGCAAGGGCGTGCGTGCGCGCTCCCGCTGACTATATACCCACTGCTGCGCGGGCCCGTGAGAGGGTTCATTTCCTGACTGTTTTACACCGCGGTGACGTCACATCCAGTGGCGTCGCCGAGGCTGCCCCCACCACACACACACACACGAACACACACACATATATACCCAACTCTACTATTACGCACTGCCAAATCTGAGAGAATATGAAGCCCAAACGACATACAACACTTACACTGGGTGAATATAAGGTGAATCCATCTATGGTTTAAAGGGAAATTATAGTTCCTTATCAGAATCAGAATCAGAATCAGAATCAGAATCAGAATTGTGTTTATTGCCAGGTGTAAGAGGTATACACTAGGAATTTGCTTTGGTTTTGTTGGTGCAAGTTAAACAGTATAATAATAACAAAAGAATAGATTAAAAACGTTAGAATAAAATAAGAATAAAACAATTGAATTTCTACCAATATACAATATACAAAATAAGCTATAAACAAAAATAAACATGATATAAACTATCTGTTAAGAAAAAGGATGAAAAGAGAGGTGGGTTAAATCACTCCCTTTGCGCGCTATCGTGTTACATTTAATGCACTGTTTTGGATACATAATGACATGTCTGTTTGAGGGCACAGATACTGGTAAACTGACAGACAATAAAAAACCTACATTATTTATTTTATTTTATTTATTTTATTTGGAGTCTATAAACTCAGGCCAATAAAAAGCCTACATTAGGATTTTTTTTTTATTTTTTTTTTTTTGGAGTCTATAAACTCAGGCCAATAAAAAGCCTACATTAGGGATTTTTATTTATTTTATTTTATTTTATTTTTTGGAGTCTATAAACTCAGGCCAATAAAAAGCCTACATAAGGATTTTTATTTATATTTTTGGAGTCTAAAAGCTCACTCTCTCATACGTCCTTGTCCGTGCGCCTGCTGCTTCACGGTGAGATCGTGCTCATGCCATTAGAATAACGCGCATGTCACCGCGAGAGGACGCACTGTCACAATTTTAAAGAGTCCCGCAACCTGCAACAGGCTCTGCTGCTGCAGCCTCTCTCTCTATATATACACTGCTTTAGTCCAACACATATATAAAGATTGAAATCTGCTCTTTATTATTTTTGTTTTAATTAATCAATTGCGTCAGATGTTTATTATAAGGGGTGGATGTTTATTTATTTTTTTTTTTTAAATGTGTGTTTGTTTCCATGCGTAAAAGTTGTATTAGGGCCTATTTAAAAAGAAATATATCTACTTAGATAATATATACTTTTGGGCAAGGTCATTGAAAGAAAATCTTGCAGCACTTGTGCACATCTCTCCTGGTTATATTCAATTAGGGCAAAGCCCCTCCCCTTTAACTGATGACACTGACAGACCCTCCTTAAGTTGCGTCGCGCCACAGCTGTCTGCAAGCATTGAGCTGCCTGGCGCCATCCTGAAAGAATGCCTTCACTGTAAAAAAAAAAAAAAAAAAAAAAAAAAAAAAGGGGAGAGAGCAAGAGAGAAGAGAGAGAGAGAGAGGTAAAGCAAAAGAGTGAGCGAGCTACACAGCCACACAGACGGAGAGAGAGAGAGAGGAGAGTTAATGGAGAGAAGCTCTACAACTGCGCACAAACACAGATTTGATCAGTGAGTTTAACTTGCTGGTGCTGGTCAGTGTGCAGTGAAGCCGACTGCTGCAAACAAGCCTCGATCAAAACCTCCTCTACTCACATTTTTTCTTTACTACTATAAGAGGAAGAAGTTCAGGAGCTCTGCGTGGGACTGGATTCCATTTTGGACGTTTATTTATATGACAACACCTTTTGTTGCATTTTGCAATGTGGGGTATGTTTCGTGTTTAAATATAAAACTGTAAACTCACTGTGTTATTATAGTCCAGTCGTTAATCCTGCATGTGAACTATTTTATTATAAGAAAATAAGACAATTCTTTCTCTGTGTGTCTTCTTCCAGGTGATCGGAAGAAGCAAGCGCGGAACCTGTGGATTTAACCAAAAAAAAATTTGGATTTGTGGACAGATTATTTCTTGTGACTTGTTTGCTTCGGCTTTGCATGAACTGAATTTACTAAAAAAAGAAACAAAAAAGGAAAGAAAGCGATGGAAGTAAGTGCGGATCAGCCACGATGGATGAGCCATCACCCATCGGTGTTGAACGAGCAGCATCCCGGCTCACATCACCCGGGCCTCGGCCACTCATACATGGACCCTTCGCAGTATCAGCTCGCTGACGATGTGGATGTACTCTTTAATATCGACGCACAGGGCAACCACGTCTCTCCATACTATGGAAACTCAGTCCGAGCCGTCCAGAGGTACCCTCCTCCTCCACACAGTAAGTAAAACACCTCTTTTAGGCCTTTTTATTTAATAATGTTGCACTCTATCCTCTTTTAGATTCGAATTTAGAACCGAATTTAGAACTATCCTCTTTTAGATTCGAATTTAGAACCGAATTTAGAACTTTAGAACCGAATACATCCTCTTTAGATTCCGCGTGCGTAATTCATCTCCTGCACCGAATACTCAATTACTGTCAGTGTGTGTTTGGAATTATTTGTATTATGTGACTGTGATGCAGACCAGGTTTCGTTTTTTTGGCCTGAGATGACTCCCGTGTTAAAAAATAACACGAGAGCGTATAAAGTGTTGTGAAACCACTGCGTAAATACGCATGGTTTACCTCCAGTTTGTCTTTTTGGTTTCTGTCTACCACTTCTTTTTCCCGTCTAAAACTTCAAAAATATTACATTTAGCTGACTCATGTGTCAGAAGTTTTTTCTAAAAGCCCGTGCGTAATTTGTTTTCCAAATCAGTTACATACACCTGGAATATTTTGGTAATGCTCAGTAGCATGCTTTTTTTTTTTTTTTAATTTATCTTTATTATAATATGCTATTCATCCGCACGCAGTCATTTGTGGAGTTCCCTGTATTGTATAAACGTTAACTTCCTCAACAGTCAATCACGACGCTGTTTCTTTTGAGGCGTTTGACTTACAAGTATTTGCATCACGGCCTGTTTATTGGAAAAAAGGGCTACATTACGCATATGTTTCTCTACATAAAGAGAGGATCGAATAAGTTTCCAGACAGGCAACTGAATCTGGATAGAACATATTTTTGAATGAAAAGCTGCAGAATCAGAATCAGAATCAGAATGGTGTTTATTGCCAGGTGTAAGAGGTATACACTATAGGAATTTGCTTTGGTTTTGTTGGTGCAAGTTAAACAGTATAATAATAACAAAAGAATAGATAAAAACGTTAGAATAAAATAAGAATAAAAAAAAAAAATGAATTTCTACCAATATACAATATACAAAATAAGCTATAAACAAAAATAAACATGATATAAACAGATAGTTGTAAAAATATTGCCGGTGTGCAAAAACAAAAATTAAAAAAAAAAAAGGCAAATTAAATCTTTGTTAAAAAATGCATCATGTAACTGTGTAAAATCAGTGCGTAAAGCTGCTTGTTCAGGGCCTACAGTATTTATTGTTGTCCTAATTCTGTTGAAAAGGCTTGTGTGGTCTGATCTACCCGTATTTTCTTCCTACTTCTGTTTCACCCTGCTTTGTCCAGATGTTGATAAAGAAAATACATTTGTACTTTAAACCAAACCAACACAGTTTATGTCTTATCAGCTAAGTGTATTATTTTTGTTGCATGTCTCTATGTGTTTTATCAGCCATTTAAAGCTTGAACTAGACACACAGAGAAATCACTTTTTTAAAACCTTTTTAGAGGTCAGGTTGTGATGTTTTCTTGTTTTTTGAATGAACAGCTGCAGGCAAATTCAATCTTTGTTAAAAATGCATCATGTAAATGTATAAAATCAGTGCGTAAAGCTGCTTGTTCAGGGCCTATATTGTTGTTTTTGGAAACAGGAGGTCAGGTTGTGATGTTGTTTTCTTGTGTCTCTGTGTGGTATCCCAGGTAGCCAGGTGTGCCGTCCCTCATTACTGCACGGTTCTCTGCCCTGGCTGGAGGGCAGCAAAGGCATCGCCCCTCATCACAGCACTTCTCCCTGGAACCTGAGCCCCTTTCCCAAGAACCCCCTGCACCACGGCTCCCCAACCAGCCTGTCCGTCTACCCCTCGGCCTCCTCCTCCTCCCTGTCCACAGGTCACTCCAGTCCACACCTCTTCACTTTCCCCCCAACCCCACCTAAAGATGTGTCCCCTGACCCGGGCATATCCACCCCGGGCACCAGCTCCGGGCGCCAGGAGGATAAAGAGTGCATAAAGTACCAGGTGACCCTGGCCGAGAGTATGAAACTGGAGTCTGCTCACAGCCGGAGCGTGGCATCAATCGGAGCAGGGTCATCCTCTGCCCACCACCATCACCCCATCGCCACATACCCATCCTATGTGCCCGAATACGGCCCAGGCCTCTTCCCACCAAGTAGCCTGATAGGTGGGTCATCTTCTAGTTATGGTTCCAAAACAAGACCAAAAGCAAGGTCCTGTTCAGGTAGGCTGCGCTTTATTACATTACCCTTTTGATCTAACATTATTATCCCCAGATTTGCAGCCTTTTAATGATCAGCCATGTTTAATCTCATACTAAAGAAAAAGAAATGCCCCATGAGCAGCTCATTCATCCCTCACATTAAAAATCTGCTTTAGGGGCTAAAGGCCACACAGGTCAACCTGTACACCAAACAGGCGCATCAAAATACCTCAAAGCTCTTCCTTTCATCATCTTATAATAATTATAATAAATAAAAAAGAATCAGAATAATAATAATAATAGTAATAGTAATAACAATACATTTAATTTAAATTTAAGATGAATAAATATATAAAAATAAATATAGTATGAACAAATTAAAAGCATTTTAATTTGAAAAAAAAGATAAATAAATATATAAAAATAAATATATTATAAGCAAATTAAATACATTTTAATTAAAAAAAAAAAAAAAAGATAAATAAAATGTACAACTAGAAAAAAAATTCCCAGACTTCATTGGATATTTTTTTACCCAACAAAATAAAACCATCAAACGAGTTCAGAGTTCAGATTAATTTAGGTCATTTTTTTCTTCCTCCTCTCCCCCTAACACACACAGAGAGAGACAGAGTGGAAGCCAGCTCTCTGGGCTGTGTCGCCCCGTTTATATGT
This sequence comes from Adelosebastes latens, assembly GCA_916700685.1. Lineage (NCBI taxonomy): Eukaryota > Metazoa > Chordata > Actinopteri > Perciformes > Sebastidae > Adelosebastes > Adelosebastes latens. Next base: position 28,176 of record CAKAKR010063865.1, on the reverse strand, counting down.
TTAAGATAATCCCATTACTGTCAGACCAGTGCACGACACAGTTGCATTGTTTACCCAGCGGTAGAGCACCGGATGCTGCTCGTTCATTCACAGGGAAAAAGCGACTGAGCAGAGAGCACGAAGCACCGAGGGAGGGAGAGAAACCCAGAGAGAGAAACCCAGAGAGAGAGGGGAGATATTTCTAAATTATGAGGAGAGAAGGAGGGTAATTATTTTAAAGGTTGCAGAAAAGCAGTTTTTCTGTAATGAGATTAATATCAGCAGCTTTGATGGGAGTATAGAAAACAGTGGATTAGTTGATGCATATCATCGGGATTATTCAGCATCATGCACTTAATGCAAATAAAGATTTTTAATTCGAGGATAATGTGAGATAATGTGCGGTTTTAAGATATTTCCCAGATTAATGAGGTTATCAGTGAATTTAAAACATAACCTGGTGCAATATAAAATCTGCACTGCAGAGGCCTGTTTTTACGCACAGTTTTCAAAATTAAAAACACACACTTGTCCAGGTGCTTTTTGCATGTCTGTCACGTCAAAACGCGGCACGTATAGGAGGAAGAAGTCGGGCTGTTTTTTGCAGCTCCGAAAAAAAAGGGGAAGTGCGGCTGCATGAAAATGCAAAAAAAAAAAAAAGCTCTCAGTGCGCTGCACAAAAGCAACCGAGTGAGTCTCTGCTTTCAAATAATGTGAGTGAAGCTGCAGCGCGCTTGTTTCAGTTTCAGGCCCACTTTATTACAACTGAATCAGACTGTTAGTGCGCGTCTCACCTGTCGGTGTCACTAGAGAAGTGCCAGTCAAACATGAAAACACCCCTCAATCAATTCAAAACAAAAGGCCTATTATATCTATAGACACATTATTATTATTATTATTATTAAATAAATTATTATTATTATTATTATTATGATTCAAATGAGAAGGCTTATTATATCTATAGACACTATATTATTATTATTATTATTATTATTATTATTATTATTATTATTCAAATGAGAAGGCCTATTATATCTATAGACACATTATTATTATTATTTATATGATTCAAATGAGAAGGCCTATTATATCTATAGACACATTATTATGATTATTATGATTATTATGATTATTATTATTATTCAAAACAAAGGCCTATTATATCTATAGACACATTCTTCTTCTTCTTCTTCTTCTTCTTATTATTATTCAAATGAGAATATAGATATATCTAGAGAATATATTTTATTTTATTTTTTAAAATTATTTACAAAGGACCAAATTGCATTTTATAGTCTTAAAATCCTGTTCCAGGACTCGTATAGCTTGAACATTTTTTTCAAGTTTATTGAAATAATATCAGCCTTATGGACCTTATCACAACTACTGTATTCACCACCAACATGTGTGTTTATTGTGTGCGTGTGTGTGTGTGTGAGAGAGAGTGTGTGTGTTATAAATAAAATATCTGCTGCAGTAAATTTGCAATGTTACATTATTATTATCATTTATGCATGTTTTTCAAAAATATATTCTAACCTTTTTTCTGTTTCCAGCATTATTATGCATGCATGAACTGACCTGGATCTCCATGTGTTTTGTGCCTGTGTGTGTGCTGTGTGTGTGTGTGTTGTGTGATATGTGTGTGTGATGTGCTCTTGCAGAAGGTAGAGAGTGTGTGAACTGTGGAGCCACGTCTACTCCGCTGTGGAGGCGGGATGGTACGGGTCACTATCTGTGTAACGCCTGCGGACTCTATCACAAGATGAACGGGCAGAATCGCCCTCTCATCAAACCCAAGCGGCGGCTGGTACGTCAACACCACATTTCTCTCTTTATTGATGACATTTCCGTCTCTCTCTCTGTTTTTTTCCCTATCCAGGAAGAAGTAGGCCTATTAGCTGCAGGAAATTGACTCGACAAGTGCAGGTCTCTGTTTTCAGATACTACCATAGCAAAAAAAAAAAACTGCACAGTATTTTTTATTTTTTATAAAAATGCAATGACTATTTTTTTATTTGCTACAAATTGTCATTGATTCACAGTGTTTAAATAAACAATAGGTGTATTTTTTTTTGGAGATGCCTCCATTAAAGGTCCCATATTGTAAAAAAGTGAGATTTTCATGTCTTTTATAAATTATATTATAAAGCAGGTTTAAGTGATATATAAAATACTGTTAAACTATCAAAACGCTCAATCCACAGATAAAATACACACAGCCCGTATTCAGAAACTGTGCGTTTGAAACAAGCCGTCAGGATTTCTGTACATTTGTGATGTCACAAATATACAATATTTAGATTTTAAAACGTAAACATTCTAAATGTGTCCCAGTTTATTTCCTGGTTGCAGTGTATGTGAATGACATCAGCTGACAGGAAGTAAAACATGGACCCCAAACTGTTTCCTAGCAACGCAATTCCGTTGAAATTTGCTAAAAACGGAGCGTTTCAGACAGAGGGTGAATACAGGTATATTCAGACAGACAGTATGAGGAAAATAAAGTTTTTTTTTTAACATTACAGCATGTAAACATGTTTTAGTAGAAACACAAAATCCAAATATAAACCTGAAAATGACCATGATATGGGACCTTTAAAGAGTTGTGGCTGCAGGCCTGCATTAAAAAAACCGCATCATTTTAGGACACATTATGGGCTATTTTTGGAGCTATTTTTTTTTGCAGTTATTTCAGAGGGAAAACCCCCTCTCATCAAAGCTGCATGAGCTTTTAGAGGAGTTCCCCTTTACCCTCTTATGAAAAAATCTTTCGAGGCAATAGATGGCCGTCCAGTCCTCTGCTCTCTCTCCTCTCTAATGTGAAAAGCTGACTTCCCAGGAAAGGGCTGCCGGATATCTGAGCAGTGCAGATAAGTCGCTTTAAACAACACAGCCCAGCTTCCACAGTCATAACACACACACACAGGAGTCCGAGCCAGGCCAGGCCAGCACACAGTCACGACTTGATATTGTTTAGTGTCAGAATATCTGCTTAAAGACGCGCGTCAGGTGCGTAATTGGCACGCAACATTTGACCTTGTAGTGTTTTTTATATATGGAGGCCAAAATCTGTTTATGGATAAATAACATTACAGGAATGACCGTTATGGAGGCCAAAAAAAATGTTATTTATAAGCCAGAAAATGACATCAGAGGAGGATTTAGGACCCCATAATCTGATAAATTGTGTAATAATTAATAAAATAGAAAAAAAAAGATGACTTGAGATTGTTTAGTGTTAGAATATGCAAATGCAGATCCAACTGTTCTGATTGCATAAAAAAGTTAACTTTTTTACTCAGATTTTATGCACATGGTGGTGTGTTCTTTATACTGACAGTTTTTTCAAAAAGTAGATTTAAAAAAAAAAAAATCACAATATATTGAATCGTAACACCTGTATCACGATACATATGGTATCGCCAGATTATTGCCAATACACAACCCTATAACGAGCATGTGCGTGTTGTTTTAAGATAAATGCCTTAATGCCTATATAGAAAACTTATAATCAACCTGACAGATTATGTCCTAATTAAATCAAACCAAACTGAAAGGACACACAAATGTAATTTAACCTACAACTAGGAGCTCTATAGATAGAATCTTCTATTACAGTATAATATGTAATCTGATATTGTGATAAAAGGAACATCTGTTTATGGATAAATAACAATACAGGAATGAGCGTTATGGAGGCCAAAAACATTTTATTTATAGGCCAGAAAGTGACGTCAGAGGTGGATTTAGGAAACGAAGATCTGATAAATTGTGTAATAATTAATAAAATCGACGTTTTGGTGGCAGAAAATATGAAGTTATTTAAGGATTTTGGTGAATTTGCGCATAAAAAAAAAAAAAGATGCAAAAAATCCGCATACACACATCATATATGGACTTAATCCTCCAATGTGATTGGTTATTCACAGCACACACAGCTCCAGCAGCAGCAGGGGTTATTAGGCCCCCACGTGTGTCTAATTGGAAATCCCTCCCTGAGATAATGTAGTCCTTTTACGTCTGCGTGTCCTTTTGCGGTCACCTGTCTATCGATTGTTTTTAGAGATTATAACATCAATGTCAGAGCCACTGCAGCAGACAGGCAGCTAAATCCATGGGAAGACACGACTTTCACTGTGTCAGGATGAGGAGAGGCTTGGTATAGCCTGCAGCGAAGCTAAAAATATACACCTTTTTATTTATTTTATTATGCTTTTAATTGGCAATTATATGCTTATATGGTTCATTTCACTGCATGACATATTCATATGTTCTATCCATTTTTAAAAATTTTAAATCTATATGTTCAGGCCCTTCCTGTTCACTTCAATTGTTTAACATTTAAAAAAAAAAAAAAAGAAGCCTTTTATGGCACTTTAAGGGGAAATTTAATCAGATTTAATAGCTCTCCCATTTCAAGGCACTGCTTTTATGTCTTCTATAAATATTTATTCTCCAGGAGGTATGTGCTTCTATGGCGCTATTTTTAGCCTCGAGTGAAAGCAGCTCTGTTTTTTTTTTGGTATTTTTTTTCTGTCTTTATTTTAAACTATTTTCAGCTTGAATGCAAAATAAGAATTTCCTATATTAAAAGTGCATCAAATAATCACTGTTTTTTAAATTGCTTTACGCAATGCACGTGTGAGAATAAAGAATGCATTTAAAAAAATATTGCATTTTTTAGTAGTTGCTACTATATGCAGGACGCCATGTATACAGGGCTGCCACAATTACAATTACAACCTAAAAAAAACTAATTTGTCATATTTTTCTTTAATAATCCTGATTAAATGCCCAGAAATTTGCAAATAAAACAATTTCCCATCCACATTTCAAATGCTTTCTGCAGGAATGGCAGCCCTGAATCTTTGGTGTCAGAATAAACCTTCATGTTGATTGGGTTATTACTGGTCATGTGACGCTCTTTGGCCTCTCTCTCTCTCTGTGTGTGTGTGTGTTGTTGATGCACAGTCTGCAGCCAGACGTGCAGGGACGTCGTGCGCAAACTGCCAGACGACAACGACGACGCTGTGGCGGAGAAACGCCAACGGGGACCCGGTGTGTAACGCCTGCGGACTCTACTATAAACTGCACAATGTAAGTAATAAAACCTTCATAGGAGAAAAAAAAAATTGAATTTTTTTTTTTTTAAATTTCTTTGCCACCTTTTTTTTTTATTTCTTTGCCACCAAAAAAAATATTGCCATCAAAAAAAAAAAAAAAAATCCATCTTTATTTCTTTTTCCCACCTTTCCCTCCTCCTCCTCCTCCTCCTCCTCCTCTGGATCTGACTTGTCCCTGCATTGAGTTTCAGGGGGCACCGAGATAACAAAATACTGCAGAATTAATATGATTTATTGGCAGTAAGTGTGAATCTAAAATGTAAAAAGTGAACTAAGCCAGCAGCAGCAGTGTTGCTTTTGAATATTAAAGAAGAAGGGGGCTTAATTAAAATTCGATTAATTTCCAGGCTGAATTTTTTTTTCTTATTTCTAGTCCCCCCCTCTGACCACCAATCCGCCTGATTCGTTTTGGGTTTCCTCACCACATCATTTCACATCCTCAATCTGCAAACCCCAGGGACTCAGTTTATCTCCGCCTCTCCTGTGCACACAAAGCTGTCACTTCTAATCAAACAGCCATTGTAGTTGAAACTAATAATAATAATAATAATAATAATTCAGGCTCCGAGGCCACATGTAGGTAATATTTTCCCCTCTCTCTCACACACACACACAACAGATAAAGGTGGCCTATATAGGCTAGGGGTGGGAAGAGTATCCTGCACTGCTGGCCTGCTTGTCACGCAAGCGCTCCCTGTTAAATCATTTTCCCATGTTACTTTTGGCAGATAGCTTCAGAAACAGATTCAGACCAAGGTTAAAACGGAGAGAAGAATAATATTTCCCAGTCACATATTAGCATCTGAACTGACCCCGACCCCTGTAAATGAGTTTATTTTGGTAAATCCAGACTTCTGTTGGGCCTTTGAAACAAATTCCTCATTCTTCATGGTGAATTTAGCGAAAGTCCCTGCTTGACTTTAACCGACCCGAAACACCGGATAGTTGCACTCTATACTGTCCCGTAAGCTTAGATAAGTTGCCACAAACATGAGGCATGTTGCCACAAACATGAGGCCTTGTTAACACCTTAAACACCAGAGAGCATCTTCTTAGTAATCAGAGTGTGAAAGATGTCTTTCTCATCTTTCTGAAGTATTCGGCTTTGACACCTCAGCACTGGCGGCTGAGGTTTCAGGTGGTTAGCTGCTGGTGTTGAGGAGAGAGGATGTGAGGGGCTGCGCTGTGTATTCTGCGGTGGTCATTGACTCGAACCCTTTGGCTTGGCTTTTGTTTGATGTGCCGGGGCGGCGGCCCGAGCGCAGGCCGGAGGCCCAGGGCTTCCTCTGTGAGACGGTAGACATCTCAGCATCAAAGAGCGCAGGGCCTGACCGGCTTTAGGTGGGCGTAGCATGCCTTCAGAGCTGGGAGCAAGGCGGAGAAAGTCACCCCAGTATGGAGCCACATCTTAGAGAATGAAACCACATCACTAGGGGGGCACAGATCTCTGCCCTCCACTAATCATCCAGGCCACTCAGCGAAAAAATGCCAATGTCTCAGACGTTTCCCCGCTCCCATTTCCCCGGGAAGAAGCGCTCAGAAAAGATCCAGTCGGCCTCATCATCCACCTCCCCTCGTAATCCGGCCCACAGCCGGAATTCCATCATCCAGCTCTCATTCCCGGATAAACCTATGCTGGAATATGGCAGCTGGGGCCATTTTGGCCAGGAGACGGCCACGCGGTCGAGGAGGAGGGTGGAGAGAGGAGGACTTGGCCGACGCCGGCGGTCGTCATGGCCATGTGTCTCTGTGGTCGACATTAGCTGCCAGACCCTTCTCCGTCTCTGTTCTGCACACATCCCCTCCTCCGTCTTCCCCCTTTTTCTCTCTTTCTTTCTGGCACAGTCGCAGCCTCAGATACAGTTAAATGAATCAACATTTAAATCCAACACACACACACACACACACACAAAGAGTATATAAACAATCTTCTGTTTCAGGATGGGACAGTCAGATTTAACGTAATGGGACTCCATTACATGTCATTATGTCTCCCAAAAAACCCCAAAATCTGCCTCAAAGGAAAACTAAAAAGCTCAGTGATGTGCCACATCTTGTGACTTATTTTCAAACTCGGTGCCACCCTTCACTTAAGGTTTCTCCTTTTTATTGTGTTGCTTAATGGCTACGAAATCTCCACTTTTTTTTGCCACAAATACATTTGCGACAAAATACTAATCTGCCATCTTCTCTGTCTCCTTTCGAGAGCAGATCAACCGACCTCTGACCATGAAGAAGGAAGGCATCCAGACCAGGAACCGGAAGATGTCCAGCAAGTCCAAGAAGAGCAAAAAGTCCCAGGACGGCATGGACGACTTCTCCAAGAGCCTGATGGACAAGAGCAGCTCCTTCAGCCCGGCCGCCCTGTCCCGCCACATGTCCTCCTTCCCTCCCTTCTCGCACTCTGGCCACATGCTGAGCACCCCCACACCCATGCACCCTTCCTTCGCCCCCCACCACCCTTCCAGTATGGTCACAGCCATGGGTTAGACCTCGCTGTGCTGCGCCACCCCTGAAACCCTCGGCCTCGCCACCACCAACCACGTCCCTCGGTACCTCTGCTTCCATACCCTAAAAGACAAACTGCTCCTCGGCCCGCCCTAAGCCCCCACCACCGAGCTGCGGTGCGAGAACGGCTTTACGGCTCCTTTGTCCTCAGTTGTATCTTATTTTTATAAAAGTGTACCTCTGCGATGTGAATGCTTTGCAGACTTGACTGTGGCGCACTGACCTCCAGGGGGAAGATTTCCTCCAAACCAGGGAGAGAAAGCACATTTTCTCCCCAAGACGTACGCCGCCGCTGCCGCCGCGACAACCACCACCACATTGAGGCTGTCCTCCCAGCTTGATCCACATGATAAGGAGCTCCATTTGTGTACAAAAAGCCATTTTCACATCACAAAAACAGACATTAAAAAAAACTTTTACAACGACCTCTCCCTAGATTTCCAAACCCGCCTCTCTCTCTCCACTTTGCACCTGTGAAACAGGAAACCCCCCGCTCCCCCTACTTCTTCTTCTTCTTGCTGGAGATGACAGACGTTGAATATATTTGTACAAATTGTATGAAATACAGTACATTTAATGAAGACTTTTTAATTTAGTAAGAAAAAAAAATGCCCCAGGGCAGCTAACGACGAGAAAGGGTACGAGTCGCAGCAGTTGGAGAGACTTGCCGCCAGACGAGTGAGGAGAGGACGCGAGGAAAGGAAAGGAGGGAGGAGGAGGTGAGGAGACGAGACTCTTGAGAAAAGGGCAGGCCTCGGTTTTCGCCTGAATTGTGTTGCATTAAGTTTGCAGAGAGTCGGCTGCTCCGGCTGCAGGCGCCTCTCTTCTTTTTTGTTTTTTTTGTTTTTGGATGTGCTATAGGTCTCGGGCAATTGGTTTGTGTTGACGCGCGCACGTATACACACACACACAAACACACAGACACACACACACACACACACACACACACACACACACACACACACACACACACACACAAACACACACACACACACGCACACACACATTCGATCACCTTGAAAGACTTTCTTCCTGCCCACAGATTATATGCATTGTGAAAAAAGTTCCTGTATTTGTTATTTGTATGTATAAATCAGAGTACCAAAAATACGAAATAAACAAAGATGTAGAATTATTTCTTTATGTTATGCAGACTGAATGGTTGTAAAAATTTAATAATAATCACTAGTGTAAAATATGACTGCTTTTTTGTTTCGTAATTTTTTTTCCCTCTTTGAAAATAATAAACTAGTTTAATCTCTGTTGACATGTTAGCGCTGTGGTCGAGAGACATCTTTTCTGTGTGACACATTGCACACCCACCGCAACCACAACCAGCGACACCCCGCCATTTCTTTATTTTTTTTCAGTTTTTTTTTTACCCAGCATTCACAGGAACGGCTCTTACGGTCAGCTGAGCACAAACAGGAAGAGCAGAAATAAACAGTGGCAATGGAGGAACAAGTCAGATGGCAGGGTCACAGAGGCCGGCGGGCCACACAGGCACCGACGGCTGAAGGGGCTTTTGTCTCAACGTACTGATACATAAATACACACCGACCGACATGCAACACACACATCAGACATCTAGCGCTCATTTAGCGAGGACAACTCATCAGGAAATGCACCATTTCAGGCATTTCCTCCGACTTATGATCGTTTATCGAGCTTCTTATATCAATGAGATGCTAAAACCTGATAAAATACGAATTTTTAAAGCAAAAATACAGTCACATCTGTCATTCTGGACCTTAGAAATGAACAAAAAACTCAGATAAACACTCAATTACGTCAATTAATGAACACTTTTAGTTCACCTCCGTTGCGTCATGCATCACCTCTACTGCTGAGAAATGATTCATCTGGAAAATAAGAGGAACTCTGTTGGTTTCGACCGCTGCATTAACCACACCAGTGTCAGGAGCTTCCTCCATGTTTTAATTCTACGAACCCGGAAGTTATCAGCTCTGCTCAGGATTCCCACACATCAAATAGTTCTGGGTTTTAAGACCACAAACAAAAATGACCACATCGCACACAATGCACGACAGTCAACATGTGACACGTGGCAGGGAGGAGGGAAAGAAAGCGACCTTATAGCTTTGTTTTTTTTCAGATAATACAAAGTATATGCTGAAAAACCATACTACCATACAGGCAGGTGACTAAAAAATATAGAAAGATAAACAGTGAAACAACTAATGCACACCAAAAAAAGTTAAAAAATAGCAATAGATGATGAAAATAGACGTCTTTTCCACATCGCCTCTATGCTTTAACTCTGATACAGACCACAGGATTTATTGGCTACATATAGCCCATATTTTATATTTCAAAAGCATCATTACATATTTTAAAAATTCATAAAAACCTGTAAATATTTAACATAAGCACTGCACACCCCCGCGTTTTGTCATTTTCACAGATTGAAACAACGCCGAGGCTAATAGACGTCTACTAAACTTTCACTTTTGAAAAACTTTCATCTAAAACTAAACGTCTACAGACAAATAGAAGTATAATATTCATCTATTTAACATATCTTCAACGTCAAATTGCCCAGTGGGTATTGAATACAAGGATTAAATTATTTGCTACAATGAAGTGACTTGATTTTACTCATATTATAACAAAACAACGAAAGAAAAATCATGACAAAAAAAAACACCCAACACGGGTCCTGGGCACGCAAAGACAAAAAGTATTACAAGAAATAAAATAAAACAAACTATAAAAAGCATGTAAGAAAAACAAGGTGTAATGCACAAGACTGAAGCATGATAACAACACAGAATAATATAAAATATAACTTATTTCCATGGACAACAACAAAGACTGTTGGCTGCTGTTCCTCTGCTATGTTGCAGATGTAAATAAAAGTATTTGCCGCAATGTAGTGATAGTAGTGTGAAGACACGACTTAGTAAATCTTTACTTTTCAGCAGGTGTTTACATGTGAAAGCCCACTAACATCCTAAACAAAGATATTTAACCTTTTATCCTAAAGCTGCTACAGATTGATAACATCCAGATACATTTCTCGGACGGAAGGCAAGAGTAAATAACAAGGTGCTTTTATCAAGAAGAAGAAAGTATCCACTATATTGTTACATAATTGAGCCACAAGTTAACCAGATGGGTTTCTTTTATGGCTGTCAATCGATTAAAATATATCGATTAATCGTAAATTAATTGCAAATTTTTTAAATCTTTTTATCTAAATGTACCTTAAAGGGAGATTTGCAAGTATTTAATACTCTTATCAACATGGGAGTGGAAAAATATGCTGCTTTATGCAAATGTATGTACTTATTTATTATTGGAAATCAATTAACAACACAAAACAATGACAAATATTGTCCAGAAACCCTCACAGGTACTGCATTTAGCATAAACAATATGCTCAAATCATAACATGGCAAACTGCAGCCCAACAGGCAACAACAGCTGTCAGTGTGTCAGTGTGCTGACTTGACTATGACTTGCCCCAAACTGCATGTGATTATCATAAAGTGGGCATGTCTGTAAAGGGGAGACTCGTGGGTACCAATAGAACCCATTTTCATTCACATATCTTGAGGTCAGAGGTCAAGGGACCCCTTTGAAATTGACTATGCCAGTTTTTACTCGCCGAAATTTATTTTAAGTTTCGCCTCCTTCGCAAAAAACTAGTATGACATAGTGAGTAACAAGGGATTCATTAGGTTTTCTAGTTTCATATGATGCCAGTAACTTTGAAACTGAGCCCGCTACAACCTAAAAACCTCAAGTTGCGTTGAAGAAATTAGTGGCGTTAAAACTCATTTGCGTTTGACAGCCCTAATTATTTTTATTTCTTTTCTGCACATCATCAGACTCATTAAGTAGATCCTCTCTTACATAACACATGCTATTTGTTCTGGTAGCTATTGTTGAAATCTAGCCTGTAAACTCCACACAACTCAAACAGATCTCCCTATACCCAAAAATCATGTGAACTGTTGGGAACCACATTTCCAATATCGGAATATATTTGCACAAGTGGAATGCCAAATCCTGCGGCTGCAGCCCTCTCATGCCTCCCTGCAGGAAAAGGCCATACAGAAGTCAGGTATTTGGCGTCATTTGTTTCTGAGCCGCTGTGACCAATCGGGAGATTTGCTCCTGTGTTTTAATAGTGAGGTCAAGGGGGCATGTGGGATGAGAATGGGAATAGTGTGTGTGTGTACAGAGGGATTGAGGAGTGCTTTGCCCCGTGGTGGGACCCCATGGCCTCTGGCTGACCTTTTTCCCTCTGGCGTTTGGCTGTGGACGTCTGCCAAGGGTGAGTGGATGTGCGGCGGCGGGCTCAGGTGAGGACGAATACGGACTGACGAACTCTCTGTGATCTCTTTCCTCCATCATCGTCGTCACAAACCACTTATTTCTGTCTCCCTCTCTCTCTCCGTCCGTCTGTCTCTCTCTCTTCCTGCGTCTGCCTCTCGTCTTTCAGGTGAGGATGATGACAGATTTGTGGGTGTAATCGGCTCTAAGGAATAGTCCATCTTCATCCAGGCAGCGCCTGCTGTCACCGTCAGCAGAGGTCAGGTCAGACTCGGGGTCACCATGATGGAGGAATTTGAATGCTAAAAATTCCCCTTTTTCATCCAAATTCTATCTAGAAATGCAAACTGTGTCAATGTGGTCATATGTGGAGCAGCCAGCTGTGTGTTGTGGGTGAAAATGTCTAGTTGTGTCTATGACTGTCAACGTCTGTTACAGTGAAAAGTTTGTACTGTTTGTGGGCTGGAACTCACCACTGATATAGTTGCTCTTCAATTGTAATTTGATTTAATAAAGGCATGACTGAACTGATGAAAAAAAGTTTGATGCAAAGAAACACCATTATTTATCACACTCTGTGCAGTGTTATTTATCATTCAAATTTGCATACGTGTTTGCATTTTTTTATTTTCAGTCAGTTTCCGAGGAAGGTTGTGTTTTCACGAGAAGAGTCCATTTGAATGAAACACTTGCATTATATTCACGACTTTATCAGTGGAAATTTTCTGACAGCTCGGGTTTACGAGTTGTGATGTACGCAAATGCTGGTAAGAAGCACATGGAAGTTTGGTCTTCTATTTGGTGTCTGTTCCTAAACAAAAAAACCCCAAATCATTCCATTTTTAACCCGTCAAACTTCACCAACTTGCCAGAGCTTCATTCATTACAAACCCATGCTGTGCAGCCAAACACTGTTCGAACATTATTTTGAATTTGAGTGGAGATCCAAAAGTTTCCAAATACAGTATGTCAGGCTGAATTTTGAGGAATTGTGTACAATGTATTTTTGTCGGCCTCATGTGCATGCCTATATGTGCAAAGCGTCCTTGGGTCTCCTGAAAGGCGCTCTAAAAATGTAAGTTATTATTAGCCTATTATTATTAAAGTGATGCCCAAGACATCAAGAGAAGGAATGGTGCAGCCAGAGGCAGATACATATTAGGAATATACCACTCTTTATTGTTAAAGGAATGGTTTGACATTTTGGGAAATATGTAATGTTATTCGCTTATTACCAAAGTGGTTAGCACTGGCGCCTCACAGCAAGAGGGTCGCAGGTTCGAATCCGGCTTGGGGCCCTTCTGTGTGGAGTTTGCATGTTCTCCCCGTGTAAGGGTGGGTTTTCTCCGGGTACTCCGGCTTCCTCCTTGGCTTATTACCAAGAGGAAGATAAGAAGATTGATACCACTCTTTGTGTTATAGCCGGTAAGCTTAGCTTAGCATAAAGACTGGAAACAGGGGGAAACAGCTAGCCTGGCTCCTTTCAAAGGTTAAAGGAGCTCTATACGACATTTAGAGCATTATTATCACAGCAAACAACTATTTGCTATGTGAAGATCTAGAGGAGTAATGTCTAGAATGAAGTTGCTCGCCCTCTGTGTGTGTTGTTATCAGAGCTTCTCTGCTCTTTGTTTATGTAGTCGGGCCAGCGGCGTGTCCATGTTAGTGCATGTGAGTCCCTTCCTTTGAAACTGTTGGCCCTCCCAGTTTCTTCCCCTCACTCCCTTCGTGTTCATGTCCCACTGGCTAGCTTAATCATCGCCGCTCTGCACTGCGAACTACCCGGGCTGGGCGTCGGCGAGAGAGCGGTGCTCATACGGCGGTTACTGCTGATAATGATAACGCCGTCACGGAAGCCAGGTCTCCCTGGTGAGTGTGAGCTAACCCTCACTGTTAGCGCACTGCTAGCCACCGCCATTTCGGCTCAGCCACCTTCATGTTTTCTATTGAAGTCAGAGGTGAGAGCCAAGTGGAGGCAATCCCGGCCCAGATTACGGCCAAAAAATCGGACTACCAGCATCTCTGGAGCTCACTAATTAACATGCTATAACTCGTTTGTTTCCTCCGTACAAAAACGGAAATCACCGCACCCGGCCAAGAATAAGTCTGGCGCATTACCCCTCAAAAACCCATCTTCACACTCTGGTTTTTGCACTGTGCTAGGCTAGCTGTTTCCACCTGTTTCCAGTCTTTATGCTAAGCTACGCTAACCAGCTGCAGCTTAATTTTTAACGTACAGACACGAGAGTGGTATCAATCTTCTCTTCTAACTCAACAGCTAGCAATGGCTAGTGAATCAAAAAGCAAAAAATGCTGCCATCAGACTGAATATACATGAAATATTTTTCCTATCATTTTTCCTATAATATTAAATGTGCCATAGAAGTTACTGTAGCACTTTCCTTATAGCCTATCATACGAATGTTATTGTGACACATTATAGTGTAAAAACTACTCTGAACTGTGATAAAGATGCTATACATTCACTTTGGAGTCCAACAGACAACCTTCAAGTCTCTGCAGGGACACTATATAGATATTATAGTAATTTAAGGCTTAATTTAAGGGTATTTTAAGAGTATTTTTATGCTCCATAGTGAGCAAACTGGGATGTTATTGGAGTCTGTGGTATCTTCAATCTTTCTCAATATCACTTTGATACCCATACAAGATAATATAGCACCCTCCCTAAATATATTATAGGATTACTATAGTCCTTTTAGAAAGTAAATGGCTGTTGTTGCTCTTATCCTTTCCCTTTGTTTCCAAAGACCTGAAGCCTGAAACATGAGGGATGAGCTGCCGCGGCATTGTGGGAGTTCTCTCACTTGTTCGAGACCCCCTCGCCACTTTGAAAAGAGCAGCCTCGCGTTGCATTGTCTCCTTAACAATCGTAAATTTGAACCATAATCTCCCGTCACAACATAGCAGATAAAAGATAATTATCTCTTTTACTGAGGTGCCCTGGGGCTTCTTGGACGGCCTAGCAGACAACGTGCCTAAACCCTCATCCCACACACACACACACACACACACACACACACACACACAAACACACACAGACTTGCAACAGGCTTGGGAGCTTGCTGCCGCTACGATGAGAGATTCGTCAACAGATGAGTTTGAATGTTCAAAGTGTTTATGTGCACATGGAAAAAACGCATCCAAACCTTCTCTTATGTCTCTGAATCAGGGCAAATTTGTTTTAACGTCACTCATTTCAGTTTTAAAGCTAGAGTGAAGATACTGGTATCATATGAAACTACAAAACCTAAGGAATTTATTGGTACCAACCATGTCATACTAGCGTGTCGCGAAGGAGGCTACACAATGCTCCAAACTTACGCTAAATTTTGGCGAGGAAAAACTGTCATGACCATCTTCGAAGGGGTCCCTTGACCTCTGACCTCAAGATATGTGAATGCAAATGGGTTCTATGGGTACCCACGAGTCTCCCCTTTACAGACATGCCCGCTTTATGATAATCACATGCAGTTTGGGGCAAGTCATAGTCAAGTCAGCACACTGACACACTGACAGCTGTTGTTGCCTGTTGGGCTGCAGTTTGCCATGTTATGATTTGAGCATTTTTTTCATGCTAAATGCAGTACCTTTGAGGGTTTCTGGACAATATTTGTCATTGTTTTGTGTTGTTAATTGATTTCCAATAATAAATGTATACATACATTTGCATAAAGCAGCATATTTGCCCATTCCCATGTTGATAAGAGTATTAAATACTTGACAAATCTCCCTTTAAGGTACATTTTGAACAGATAATAAATGTGCAATTATATGAACATGAATAAACTGATTTCTGTCTGATTTCTGCAGCATGGTTGTGAAAAAACACAGGGCTTTAAGAAGTTGCTTTTAGGCACTACTAGGAGTAATGGAGGTGGCAAAAAGTTCACAGGTTCACTTAGGGAGGCAGAAACCTCAGTCTATGACAGAAAGTGTCAGAGGGAATGAATGACGACCTGAGAGGGCCACGAAGAGTGTGAGGTGACGTGTTTCAGGGAAGAGTTGAGGCACGGCACGAAGGATTTGGGTTAAACAGAAGTGGAGAGGGGAATATTTTAGGGAGGATAGAAGGTTGCATGAGTGATATATGTTGTGGCCAGTGGAGGAAAGAGTACTAAATTAACCTACTCATGCAAAAACACAGTCCATTTCTTAAGTTCAATTAAGCAGAAGTAAAATTACCTCGAGTTAAAGTAGGCAAGATAAGATTATTCAGAAAATGGTTAAAGTAAATGTTTATGCGCAAAAGTGGAACTTAGTTGCATGACTTCTCCTGTGCAATAGTTATAGTCAAAGAGTTATTTAGTCGACTAAGTTGCAACAGTAACAGGATTCCTACAGCTTAAAGCAAGTTAGATTTAAGACTTTTTTTAATGCCATTCAGAAAATTTGGTTTTTGTTGCATGCCTCCACGGTGAACAAAACATCCAAAAACAGAGAAAAGTCTTGATGAATTGAAGCAAATGGAGGCCTGTCTCTTCACTAAAACCTTACTAATAAAACATTTCGGACTCGTCTAGACGCGAACGGACGAGTAGCACGCAAACGTGAGACTGATTATAGAAGTGTTTTAAATAGTCAGGTTTTAGTGAAGATGCATGTGTTTGGGTAGTAGTGAGCATACGACTGGATAAATGAGACTGGGATTATACTGTATGAGCTGTGTGAGAGTTTGCAAACTGATGTTTTGATATAGCTTTGCTGTTGTTAAATGTGGCCCAAATTTACTTCAATTCATCAAGACTTTTCTAAATTTTTTTATGCTTCGTTCACCGTGGAGGCATAAGAGATAAACAAAGTTTTCTTCAAGAATTGAAGGTTAACAGGGGGTGAGTTATTGATATACTAATTATCGTTTTGTGGGTGAAGTATTAGTTTAACGTACCGTCTTTCTCTTCACATTCTGAAACACAATACAGCTGATTAAAGGTAATTGAGGGTGGCATGTTGTGCAGAACGTTTACAATGAAAAATTTGTTCCAATTCTTCAACCCTCCCCTTATTTGTCAGACGTCAAATGTTTTCCATCAGATCCTCCCTGTAGTACCTTCGGGGTGTATTTCCATGTATTCTGCTTCACCACATGGCTCTCAGGACATGTTTTACAGCCTTGTCCCCTGGTTGGCCCTGAGTAACGGACAGCCGTCTCCACCCGGCCTCGGGCGAAACTGGAACTCACCTGTCGAAACCTCCGTGGCAGCAGCACATTTGCATGGGCCTGCATCCACAAACTGTCACTGGGGTTTACCCAACGCCGCAAAAAGGCTTCACCGCTCTTCACAGCGAACGAACACTCGGAGCCAAATCACCTGATCCGCGAAAGCAAACCGACTGATAGCTGACTGGCACCTCTTAGCCGCATCACAAATCCACAGAAAAGTAGAGAAGACAGGTGTTTGTATGCTGCTCATTTGGCTGCAGTGCCAGGGGACATGCATTAGCTAAGCTGTGTTTGATGACATGATCTTGGCACCATCTGCAAAGGTGTGTTTGAAGAGAGTGTGTTGAGTACCACTCCTTTTATATCTGGGCCAAGTCAGGCGTTAATCACCTTTTAATAAACTGAGTAAGAAGTTGATATCTCAGAACAGATGTTGCCGCTTTATATCTTTTCATACTTTTTTAGGGATGAGTATTAATTTATTCTACTTTCAAAGTTTTTTTTTCTTATTTCTTCAGTGATTACATGTGTGATGGTGAGTACAAAGTTAGCAGTAACGTTATAGCTGTGAACGTAGCAGTGTAGTGTGTGTATACAGTTTATTTGTCGGTGAATAAATGCTACAATTCCTCAAGACCCAAGCCAAGCTCCCGTGTCTTGCTTGCTGTCCGCTGGTTAAAGTGAAGGGGGTTAGCCCCGAAGTTAGTGACAACACCGGCTCAGGCTCACTTAAGGTGGGCTGTTAAGGTGGACCAGCTATTCTCTTTTAAGTGACGAGCCGCTCCTCTGAGTTGCTCAGATTTTGTATAATTTTTAATATTTGTTTTAAAACGTTTAACTTATAGCATTAATTGGTAAATATTCTTAATGTTAATTATTAACCTCCCTATACGAGTCAATATGAAATAAAATCCAGGAAGTCCAGTTTGAGAAACAGATCCATGAGATTGAAGGCTTATCAGATGCCAAAACACTGCCCTGTGGTTTCAAATAATACCATAGTATTATTAGTTGCATAGTACTACAACTCTGAAAAGTTCTCATACCAATCATTTTACGCTCCCGCTCAACAATCACAAGGTAAACACTTTCACTGGAGCCTCTGCGTCATGACTCCCGCCGTGACAACACAGTGGTTTCATTGAAATTAATAAGTGGTCTGTATTTTTTTAATGTCAGTTTGAACACAACCTTTTGATTATTGATGTGTCCTGTACACTACCAGCACTTTATTGAAGAATTCCTAATGTTGTGCAGGAGTGAATAAACTCTTGATGCTGCTCAACTTTAAAGATTTTGGCCCAGGTGACTGCTTATTGGCAGCTTTTACCCTTAAAAAAACCCCCATGTAAGTCCAACCTAACTGCAACCAGTGAGTGCGTGTGTGATCATGCATGAGTCGACTGCCAACAGTTAGAGTAGCTACCTAACTAACAAAGGGACTGCTGTGTCGGTCGGCTGTCCAGAGCCCCGGGGCTGTTTACACATGCCATTGTCTCCCTTGGGCCAATCAGACAACCCTTACTAGGTAAATAAGTCCACTGCAGCCAATCCAGGCTGGTTATCTGCAGCACCCCAGGAAGTGGGAGAAATGATGGTGGAAGTGACAAAAACATGACTTCTATCTCCTCCTCGCTGACTATCTCCCTCATATCTCATTAGAGACTTAATTCATGTGGCCGTCTCATTGGAGGGTCGATATCTCTCTGCTCGCTCCTCGTCTGTGGCCGATGGATTTCATAAAGAGCCTTAAGCATCTCTGATAATAAATTCACTGTTTGGAGAAGTGTGAACACCTGCAGATTTGTCCAGATTTTGCAGAAGCACTGACCGACACTGGGGAACGTTTAGTTGATCGGCTGTAATAATACACTCGAGGTGCCAGGCTCACATTTGCATAAGGTGTTTTCATGGGTTGTTGGGAACTTCCAACATGTGGGTTTTCCAAGTTGGCCGATAGACATCGTTGCTTCTACACACTATTGTGTCAGAAAACTAAACTGAAAAGACAACAGACAAACAAATGGTTGTCCTGCAGCTTAACAAACCAATTTAATCTTAGTTATGATGTTTAATCTGGAAACAAACACGTGATAAAGATGTGTGTGACGGTTTTGTCACTGTCGAAACACCAAAAACTTGATTTTTGTGCTATATTGATGCAACTTAAGGTTTTAAATGCATCATAACTTGAAAAAAAACTCAGTTTATAAGCTGACTTTGAGCAGGAATATGTGTATTTCTTATATCTGATGTGAAATAAGGAATACCAGGCACCTCCATATGTCATATTTCAGTATGTAGAGTCCAATACTGTTCCTGAAGATTACCTTGAGAATTTCAAAATCATACAACCAATAATCTCAGGTCATCATGCCGGATAGAGAACTATGTGTGAACAACAAGATCAGATCCAAAAAAAACACCTTATTTCCTACAAAGCTGAGAAAGCAGAGAGCTCCGTCACGGTCATGACAATCAGATGTCAACGGATGGATTAAGATTTATGCACTTCCTTGTTTCAAGAGATAGTACATGCTGTTCTCATACACTGTTTATAGCTATACCTAAAAAAAAAAAGCAATGCACTGTATATCCCACAAAACCAATGTGTATTTAATCAATCAGGAAGCATAAAGAGCGACAAACTCCACGTTTGGGAGGAGGTCGAGGTGGATGGGTGCGGCCCAGGAGACCGCTGTTTGTGTCCCGTGTGAAACCAGAAGTCACATAACTTCCGTACATAAGT
The DNA here is from genome assembly GCA_916700685.1 of Adelosebastes latens. Taxonomy (NCBI): domain Eukaryota; kingdom Metazoa; phylum Chordata; class Actinopteri; order Perciformes; family Sebastidae; genus Adelosebastes; species Adelosebastes latens. The sequence goes on along the minus strand of CAKAKR010063865.1, from coordinate 8,327 downwards.
AACACCACTTCCATAGTTAGTTTAACCCAGATGTTGACTTATTTGTCATGCAACTTATGTACTTAAGTAATGCCACTTCCGTAGTTATTTTAAGCCAAACCACGATCTTTTCCTAAACCTAACTAAGTAGTTTTGTTGCCTAAACCTAACCAAGTTGTTTCCTGTGAATACAGAAGTTTGTTTTGAAAAGACTGTATGCATGTAACGAGTGGAAATTGACACTAGTTGCTGGACATTCGTAGGAAAATGCACAAACTTTCTGTAAGATATCATACGAACTGAGGATACGTTGCATAGTGACATCATATGCAACCTAGACCACATTGATGATGTTGATTTAGTAAATTTTGGATCGCCAGTTTTGTATTCAGTTCGTGCTTGCAGCTGAGTTATGATTTGTTTCATCAGATTATGTAATGCTGAGAGGCGATGCCAAAGCAGTGAATAAAAAGACAAAATGTGCCAGTTAAAAACTTGCAGAACTTGCAGCTGCAGATCACACTGATGCAATCTGAGCCGTCTTACACAATCAGTGTGATGATCGACCATGTTTTTATGTACTGCTCAATGCTTTACAAGGACTGAAGGAGTCCGTTTCACCCTCCCTAACGCAAACTGTCCCCCTACCCCTGCCACTGTCCCATGTTCTTTTAGCCCCGCTCTGCTCCCACAGCCACCCCACCTCCCTCTGGGAGCCCTGGGAGTGTTTGTACTGGAGGCAGCCAGCGGAGACGGCTGGTGTTTTCATAGTGAAGTCTCTTTCCTGAGGTAATGCTGGCCTGGGTTGACCGCTGCGGCACGTACAGACCAGCGGCGGTTCTGGCAAGAGGTCATGGATGGTCTGTGATCACATCACCATGGAGCCCTGCAGTTTAATGTTTAATAGCAGCCGATATTTGCGCTATGACATGATTTCACAAGCACTGCAGTTCACATGCATTCGCTGCCTGGGAGACTAACTGCCTGCCTGTGTGAAGCAGGCACACAACATGTTAGGAAAAGTTTAAAATACATTATATCATGTGAATGAATGTGACAGTCGTGGCATTTAAAAACCATTACGAAAGTTATGTCGAATATCTTTTGCTCATTATTTTTTTTCCGAGTCCCATTTCATTTTGGAAAATTAAAAAAAAGATTAATTACTGACAATTTTAAAATATACGACCCATCTGCCAAGATGAAAAGATTTTGACAAAATAATTTATGATAAATAGTTGAACAGATTGCCTGCCCTCCCAGTGCGTATTGTTGCCTGAAGCAGCCTCAAAGTCAGTACCTGTTAGTCCCACCTTTAGCTCTGGCAGGCGGAACAAGTCATGTTAGCACGTGAGTTTATACTTTAAATAGATTACTGCAATCAAGAGCTAATTCTATGGTGCAAGAAGACAGAAAAACAATAGTAAAAAGGGAAGATTCTGCACATTTAGGTCCAATGCACGAAAAATTTGCTTTCAGTTTCATGAGAAATTCAACACGGTTGTAGATCCAAAGATCCGAATACATAGATGCTACAAGATGTGAACATAGATTAATACAAAAGTAGGGATGTCAAGAGAACGATTATTTGGTACCAAGTCGATGCCAAAATTCTGAAAACGTGACATTGCTTGTTTTCCTACAGTACCGTAGGTACCATAGGTACCAGGGATCAGGGCTCGAGACTAAAGGCATCCCGGCGACGATCAAAAATGTTCCTGATAATGCCACCTAGTGACCATCATATCCCTGTTGAAATCGGCGGGACGAGAGCTAGTTAGCATTAGCTGTTAGCAGCCGGTGGGCAGCACAGTCCTGCTCGGCTAAATAATGGGGCTAACAACTAACGTTAACGGAGGTTGCTTTGAGTTACATTATGATGTGTTCAAGCTCTATTCAGTAAAAATGAGAATTGGGCAAAGGTAAATTCTAATGTTGTCATGATGTATTCAAATGTAATCTTGTAAAGTTTTGTTTTTTTGGTAAGACACTTGAAGTGGATCATCAGGGATTAATAATAAATTTGCAAAAAAACAGTCCAGTGGAATCCGCTTATAGTGATCACGGTTACAGTGATCATCTGCTTCTATTGATCAAAAAGCTTGGGACAGAATCATTCCTATACAAACGCTGTTTAAATAATTCACTAATAGTAATCAAGTAATCCGCTTACAGTGTTCATTTTGGGTATTTTCATACATGACAACATATGGAAAATCATTTTAAAACTACGTTGGACTAACGTTAATTGAATTTTTGTTTTGTTTTTTTACTTTACTCCATTGATACTTTCCCTCGCGGACCGTCTGCTTTCCGGCTGGATACCTGAGGCTGATGCTGTGTGCACATTGATTTCATCACGGGAAAAGAAAGTAAATTTTCTCTGAATGAAAAACGAACGTGCACAGGGAAAGCACCTGTGGTTGAAGGTGTCGTACCTGTGGTACGCTCCATCTATAGCATGATGCTAACATGACACACCACATTTAAATCCTAAGAGTGTATGCATCCAATAAAGTTCTCGATGATATAGTCTATAAGAGCAGCAACAATCAGGCAAGCAGAAACTGTGACTATGACCCAGGAACCAAAACTGGAACCAGGAAACTGCTGCTGAAATGTTAAGTTCCCGACTTCTTTAAAAGGTTCCTGAAAACATTTCTTTAGTCGAGAATGGCCGTGAGAAAAAGAGTCATTTCAAAACTATGTTCCAGACATACTGGATATTAATGGATTATTTCTGGACCAAATCAATGCTTACTGGGATGCTGTGACATTATGCTACCAAGCTGCCCAAGCTGAACCATGTGGTTCATATTGATTGAAGCTCAGGCCTCATGTTATACAGCGCAGTCTGAAGAGGCCGGGACAGTAGACGAACTTGAGGAAGGATGGAGGCAGGAGTGTGTGGCCTCTAATTTAGTTAAGTGCAGTCTAAACGGTGAGGAGGAGATAAGAATGCCGCTAATAGACCTTGACCTCTAGTGACAGTCATACAAAGCAGACGGACAAAGAAACCACCATCACTTCTTTTGACGATCTACAGCCTCAAATGTATCTCCTCAAGATTAAACTGAAAACATGAGCTCTGCTTTAGATTACTAAAGACAGTCTTTAAAGTCATTTTTGATTTGTGGGTTACCTGAGGCCCTCAGGTTCTGGTGTCTTTGATGATTCACCTGAGCTACGGTAGCGTTGTTTACTTGAGAAATTCTTCCATCAGGGCCTTACTGGTGATAATATAAGGGTGGGTGTGGTTTCTACTGTAATAGACAGATAAACAGTTCATCTCGCTCCTGCTCCGGGGGAAGGCTCTGGAGCGCTGCACTTAATGGTGCCTGCGCAAGCAATTTTTAAGCTGCAGAATAAGCAAAGTAAAGCCACACAAAGACAGACACACACATACACACAGAAATATGCTTAACCCCAGCGAGGGAAACCAATCTGTCAAAAAAAACAAAAAAACATTGCAGAGCGCCAGTGCAGCGTGGGGTTGCGTAAGAGAAGAGCAGATGAAAAGCGGGAATGCGTCGCTGTCAACACTTCGAAACAAACGAGACGGAGTTTGTTTATCTGAACGCCTCCCGATCACCAGCCGTGAACCAGGAAGCAGCAGGTGCCTCGCTCCAACGGCAGGCCGTGTATTGTTGACAGTGGATAAACAGGTTGGGGTTGGGATGGGGTAGTTTTGAGAGACAGAGGAAGGGGTTAGTGAGGGTTGGTGTTTTCCCCTAAACATTGGAGGAGGAATTAGCCCTGACTAGTTCAGTGTAAAATTTGAAAGTGTAAGCTGTTTGTTGTTTTTCCCCCCAGTTGGCGTTTATTAGTGTTGTCTTATTGCGGCTCTGCTGAACAAGCCTGGCCCGCGTTAGTCGCCTGGCAGGGGCGACAGCGGGATAAAAAAGCCAGTGAGGGGAGATGGCTGGCGTTGGGGGAAGGAGAGTTTCCATTGTGTTTCCATTGTAGCTCTGTCACTCTCTGCTGCCCTGGCTCGCTGTCCCCTTTAAGCAGCCCGTCCATGTCAGCAGAAATTAGCTTTTTCCTCCTCTTTCATCCCTTCCCTTTTCTTTTCTTCCTCTGCTATTCACTCGGCTGTTTCTTCAAATGTCTTAAAAAGCCCGATCACACGGTCTTAGCACATTAACACATCTGCAGCTTAACCTTGAGAGCTGGCCTATTGTCACCAAGCGCCGAGAGCAGTGGGACAAACAAAAGTTTGGATTGTCAAATGGCATACACGGGTTCATTTTGGAACAATGTCGCTGTAAATCAACTGGAAAAAAAAAAAAAAAGTTGTTTCATAGAAAACTTTGGCTCAACAGTGGGGGTATTGTTTCACGTAATGTTTCATCAGTGCAGAATGCTGCGGATCATCCCGGTGGTTTCTCCTGTTCTTACTCACGGTGCCAGATGGAGGGGGAGGCTTGCCTCGGGGCAGGTGAGCAAAAGGGGAGATGGAGGTGGGGCGAGATGAAGGGGAGGACTCGGTTGACCAGTTTTACCTGGGACTGACTCGAGCCCGTCCGAACATGCAAGAGAGAGATCAGCCCGAGGGGAGGAAAGAGTAAAAGAGAGGGAAGAGAAGGACAGCAAGTGAGTCTTCAGAAAAGGAAAACACCTCTCATCGCTCCTCATCAATCTTTTTGGCCTCAATCTTTTTTTTTTTTCGCTTGCCTTTATCGTATCCATCTCCATCACTCCTTCAGTTTTCTTCTCCTCACACAAGTAGGGCTTTTCCCTCACAACATTACGTGCTCCTCTCCTCTCCTCTCTGAGGTATTTTCTTTTTTTAAATTCCAGGGAGATGAAAATGTTCCTGTAATTGTTGGCCCATGGGAAAGAAAAAGAAAAACTCCCCACATACCAAGAGAAGTTGGATAAATAGAGTTCGGACAAGCCGGCAGACGTTTTTAAAAGCAGTTTTTTTTTTTTCTTTGCTTCGTCTGGCCGTGATGGCGGGCTGTTTGTTATTGTCGTATTTTTCACACTTGGCAATTAATCAGGTGTGAAAAGCTGAGTGGTGTGACAATATCAATCAACAACTATTTTTTTTAAATGCATCCAAGGAAAGTCAACTGAGCACCATGATAAGTTTATACAGTTACGTAAGAGCTTTATTACAACCACTGCTGGCGAGGAACATTTAAACAGTCATGATGAGACCTGTAAAAAGTCAGACTTCTAGAGGGCAATAGAAATAGGATGTTGGAAATACATGGTTTCAATTACACTTCTCAGTCTTCCCCTGTTTTCTTTAACTTCTTTTTTCTCATTTCAGTGATATCTCATCAGCTTCGCCTTCATGAAACGCTTCAAAATGCTGCGCTTTCACGCTAGCGTCAATGTGACATTTCTTCTTAGTATGAAATCTAAATGCTTTTATGCTTCTAGTAGTCCATTATATCAGTCTTGGGACCTGCTTCAGCCGTAGCATTAGCATCCTTCTGCATCACTTTAGCATTAGCAATTGCAGCGACACACCACCCTTCTCAATAACACCTTGCTGCGCTGCTTTCTACAATCCAACCCCCTGACTAAAGCCTCGGTCATACGCGCACACATGTGGAGCGCGTCCTCCAAGTCCGGACAAGTTTGCGCAGTCACAACAAATTGGCGGTATACACGGACGCCACACAGAGCCTACGCGTACACCCTCTGATGACAAAATTTACGTCACGTGGTCAGTAGCTTACTAGCGAAAGCGGAAAGTAAAACTTCGGCTTAAGCTTTTAGCAATGGGTCAAAAAAACAAACTCTCGTAACAGAGTTGACTTTTGAAAGTGGTGGTCACAAAGTCCGGAATGGAGAAAGCAATCATCTTAGGTAACGCAGATATATTTGGTATGTCAGTAGTATAATGATAAAATAATAACAATACAAATTGCAGTGAAAAAGCCCTGTGGTGCATTGCGATTTGTGCAGTAATTATCCAATAGATGTAATTGTGTCTTTAAAGCTACTACGAGGAGCTTTCATCTTGATTTTATTTTGGCGGTCCCTGAGGACAAAAGCGGTAGTGTTTCCAAGCACCAGAGTCCCTTTAGAAAACCTCTCATTTTACTGCAGCAGGGTCGGACAGTTTGCCCCGCTTCGTCCTGGTTCTGGTTCTCCCGTGCCTCCCTTCCCTCCAGCGGGCCCATCAATATGGCCTGGGCTTCCAAGTCTCCAGCTTAATAGCACGCTTGCGAGCTAGCTAAAGTCTGGTAACTGCAACTACATACAAAGGAATTTTTGCCCTGGCGTGACCGAACCGTTGATGCTCCACCACTTACTTGAAGACGTGATTAATTCTCTTGGTTTCATTTTGAGAAAAACTAACTCAAGCTTGGAAACTTCGTTATTACTCAAACCAATCAGTTTGAGTCTTGCTAAAGAGTTTTCTTAGTGACTCACATAGCAGACAATACAAACAGTACAGCAAAACTATTTAAAAAACGAATCACTTGGTTTCATGTTCTACTTGCACTGAATGTCTTCTCACGCATACTTTGGTTTAACTGTATATACGAGGTATGCATTCGCTGTCCCACTTGTGTGTCCTTTGCATGCAGTTTGTCAGGCCGGCAGGAGAAAACAAACCTATCTGAACTTTGCTTCACCCGGACGTTGATGCCTCGCAGCAAATCTCCCTTGTGCGGGGTGAGAAGGGGACGCGGGGTGGGATATTTATGAGTCATTAACACATGTCATACGGATACTCTACCAGGAGTTTTCTCTCCGTGAAACCCCGGCAGCCCTTTCTTTGGTTCCCTTTACTTCTGTCTTCCTCCTCTCTGGTTTGTACCTGTAAAGCAGGTTGAGACACCCGCCGCGGCTCAGTCACAGTTTAACTGAACGCTGTCAGAGGTTATGGTAATTACAGTGGCAACTGAAACTCTGGATCTACCTTTCCCGTAGTTTCTGATTATATCCCTTCCTCCCCTCCTTCACTACAAACCTGAAACTCAAATTGAGTTGAACCGTGACCAGGTTATCCAACACCTGTCAGATTGTGTTTTTCTAAAACCGGATTTCCCCTAAATGGCATGCGCTTCTTGTCACAGAGAATGTCCCTATTCACCCTGCGCTGTAAATGACACAATATTCCTAATTTGTGTGTGATTTATTGATAGTAAATCATTATTTAAATGTGGTGTAAATTCTCATAAATATATATTTATTGTTTAATCATGCTTGCAGCTCTAATAGTGCCATTCTTGTGTTCATGCAGGTCTGAATTCGAAACTAAAAGTTGCAGCATCACCTCCACGCCGCCTGCTCCTCCCTCAGGTGAACGGCAGTGTGCCTTTCTGTGGAAGCGTTACTCAGTCTTGGCCTATTGAACCCTTCAGTGTTTACTGACTAACTCTCTCTCTAAAAGTACAGTTGAATCAGAACATGATGTATTGTGGACTCAGTGGCTGCAGGTGGACAAGACCACTTTAAGAACGTTTTTAGGGGTTTAGTTAGTGGTAAAACCATTTTTAGGTTTCTCAAAAGTTCAAGTTTGCTCCTTTCTTTTAATCAGAATGTATCACTTTTTTCTAGGGCTGTCAATGGATTTAATCACGATTAATCACATGATTGTCCATAGTTAATTGTAATTAATCGCAAATTAATCACACTTTTTTTTGTCGTCAAAACGTACCTTAAAGGGAGATTTGTCAAGTATTTAATACTCTTATCAACATGGGAGTAGACAAATATGCTGCTTTATGCAAATGTCTGTATATATTTATTATTGGAAATCAATTAACAACACAAAACAATGACAAATATTGTCCAGAAACCCTCACAGGTACTGCATTTAGCAAAAACAATACATTGCAAACTCAAGCTCAACAGCTGTCAGTGTGTCAGTGTGCTGACTTGACTATGACTTGACCCCAAACTGCATGTGATTATCATAAAGTGGGCATGTCTGTAAAGGGGAGACTCGTGGGTACCCACAGAACCCATTTCCATTCACATATCTTGAGGTCAGAGGTCAAGGGAAAAAATGGCCAAGGCGGTTTTTCCTCACCAAAATTCAGCATAAGTTTGGAGCGTTATTTAACCTCCTTTGCGACAAGCTGGTATGACATGGTCGGTACCATTGGATTCATTATATTTATCTAGTTTCACTCTCGCTTTAAAACTGAGCCCAAAACAACCTAAAAATCGCATGTTGCGTTAATGCGTTAAAGAAATTAGTGCCGTTAAAACAAATTTTGCACTAATGAATATCACTTTTTCTTATGATTTTGTACCTCTATTTCTACATATATTTTCTGTAGATTTTTGCAGTTTTCAACTGTTAACTCCGTGGTACTCCCTCGCTAACACCACTTGTAAAACATACGAGTCTTCTATGACCATAAGGGGACAAT